>PVJO010021196.1:0-30498 GCA_004026905.1 Hystrix cristata | reverse complement strand
TCGGCAAAAAAAAAAAAAAAAAAAAAAAAAAAAGAAAAAAGAATGAACTGGGCGAGAGACGGAAGGCACGACAGGGAGCTCTGGGTCGCTTGGATTGGCCTGTTGCTAGGGTGGGGGGCGGGGCCTGGCGTTGTGATTGGGCGAGCAGCGGCGTGGGCGGGGCTCCGGGTAAAGTGTTGCTGCGGGAAGAGAGCTGCGCAATAATAGCTACCGTGGACTTGGTTCCGGTCGGGAGCACGTGTCCCGAGGTAATCGGAGGTAGCTTCGGAGACAGCTGAAAGCTGTGGCTGGGTCGCCGCCTGGGGGCCAGCAGCGGAAAGCAGGAGGCAGGGCGGAGCCGCCTCAACCCCACCCCCCGCCCCCGAGCCTGAGCCTCCGAGGCGCCCGAGGCGCCCGTCTCCCGCGCTGGCAACGGTAGGCCAGGGTGGGCTCTGGGACCTCCGCGTCCCGCCCGGGCTCTGCAGATGAGCTGAGCTGGTTCCAGCTGTCTTACTCCGGTCACTCTCGTTTTCACGTCCCTGACCTGGATTGATGATGGATTCTTCAGGCAGAATGCTGCCACTGAAGATGTTTGGCTCAGGCCACAGACACTCAGGAGAATAGAAAGGGCAGTGCACCACCTGTCAGAGGATACTTTGCTAGGCGAACGTGCTGTGAGGAGGGACCTGGTCGGAAGGTGCGAGTCACGAGAGTGCGGCTCGGATTGGTACTTCTTCCTGAGCTCTAACCTGGCAGTATGATCATAATTTGAGCAGCAGTCTCCATCGATTTCTGGATCCACAAACAACCCAAAGGAATAAAAGAAAGAAAGAGAAGAGAGACAGAATGGAAGAAAAGAAAGAGGGAAGGAAGGAAAGAAAAGAAAAGTTACTTAATGAAAATCCAGTAAAGAACTCTAGCAGAGAGGAATAGCGGTATTCTAATTTTAACTACAATACTTACTTTAGAAACATCACATTGTAAATTCTCATAACTTTTCTGGATTCATTTTCTCTGTTGTTCCAAAAGGATATCTTCCCTAGTACATTCGATTATTTAATGAAGAAAAGAAAATGATACATGCAAATGGTGTTTATTAGACATCAAGTGCCACATAGGTAGGAACAATAGAAAACTGATTTCCCTATCTCATTTGTTCAAGTGTTTGAAGATGTCAGAAGTTAGAGGGGAAAGAGCACGAGGTTGAAGAAAGGTGCACAATGAGCAAAAATTTTTTTGGACCAAGTACTTAAAGGGAAATTTAGGTCCAAACTGCTTGTAATGTGGGGCTGCCTAGCCCTGAATTGTTCAAGAGGACCATTACAAATTCCAGGACCCTCTACTAGAGGGAAAATACAATAGGGATCGGAGAAGTAAACTTTGATGTGTTTTGTTCTTCAGCAGTTTGCCTGGGGTTCCACCTACAGTAAATAGGGTGAGTTTACCTTCTCAGCATGCCTCCCCACGTGCCAGTGTATTTCTGGGAAAGATGTTTTTGATTGTGAATTATGGCAAAAGGGAACTGCTTTTAAATAGTTTGACATGTAAAAACTAATATGATATTGAGTAGTATTTTTATTTCAGATTACTGAGTGGAGTTGTGTTTTGCACAAACTGAATACAGAACAGTTTGGGTGATCAGCCATTATTTGTCTTACTATTTTCCAAATAAAATAATAGTGTATTAGAAAATTAATTGTATACAGAATGTCTGGTTCTTCAGAATTGCCAGGTGAAAGGCAGCGGGGAGGGAATACTTAGTCTCCACCAGCAGGGTTGGGGACAGACTACCCCATACCTGGAGGAGCCCCAACCAGGATCCTTCTGCAGAGAACATCTGGACTCAGGCCCTCAGACTTGTTGTGGGAACATTTGAATGGCAGTGGTGTTTTCACCGTAAAACTCAACCTTTGGTCTATTCTTGAGGAAGGGATAAAAGTGAAGACTCAGGGATAAAATTGAAGATTAAAACCCACATGCACAGATGGCTTTTATTCTCTGATAAACCTTTCTAAGTAGCTTTACTCTTAATAAGAGAACACTTAATAAAAATAAATGCTTAATAAAGTGTTCAAGATTACTGAATTTCCATACATAGAGGGTAGGTAGATACTACCCAGGGGCCTGTGAATGATCATTCATTCTGCTTTCACTGCTTCCAGCACCCAAAAGTCTAGTGCCTGTGCACAAGAATTCTTGAGATCACTGCATGTGGGATTCAGATAATCTACAACTGGCTTCAGGAGTAAAGAGCAGCTTCATCACTGGCCATGCTCAGAGGAGAGGAAAACTGCCTATATCTAAGAAACAGTTGAACTTGGGACTTAATACTTGCTGACAAGATGTCGACCAGCAGCCCACTGCCAGGGAGATCCAGGATGCCCACGGTGGCACGAAGCACCCCGTGACTAAGGGAGTCGGGGTGAGGCGGTGGCACTTCACCTTTGGTTGCCTTTGGTTTCCACAGAAGCAATGATGAAAGTTAAGCTTTGGTTCAGGGAGGGGTTAGAACCTCTGCCATGCTGAGGTGACAATAAAGACCATCCCTGAACTAGGCTGGCGAGGTCCTGAAAAAGAATGGTGAGCACTCTGGCCTCCTGGGATGGACAGACTGGCTCAAGTCTGCCCCGGGGTGCCTGAGGGCTGTGCGGGAGAGAGCAAGATGACTCAGAGCTCTACCTGCTTCCCAGCAGTGTTGCGTGTGGCCCAGCCAGGTGTCCTGTCTCAGGTTTCCAGCTTCAGAGAACGCTGTGGCCTCCTCAGAAGGGCATGGTCACTGCCTAGAGATGAGCACCTCGGTCTCAGCCCTGGGCACTTGAGGCCCTTCTACCAACCTACCAGGACTCGGCTGACAGTTGTACAGAAACTGGCCAGTAGACAAGGACGAGGCTGCCCACCTATGCAGGTCATCGAGTACTTGGCCAGCTCGTAGCGGTTGGAACAGGTGCATTGGAAACCCCCTTGGTATTCCTGCAGTGCAGGGAGGGGTGGCAGCCTAGGCACCAAGTCTGCACACTCACTGTCCTCTGCAGAGACAGAAAGATCCTAAACTCATTTGTCAAATACAGAGTCCAGGTCAACAACTGCAGTTAACAGAAATGGTCTTGGTGTATGACAGAATGGGAAACTGGCTTTGTCATACAACTCGGCAGCTTCGGAAACGGGACAGAGAGCAGACAGAGGCTTTGCTTCCAGGTTCTCATAAGAATAGAAGGAAAGAAAGGTAGTATGTGGCAACTAACAGTGAGAGCCTTGGGAAACAATAATGACTTTTGAGTGGCATTGGGTTGATTAAGGTTCCAAGTTTGGGTTTCTTAAAAACCAGTTCCTGGAAGATGTATGAAAGAAGTGTAAAATGTGTGAAGAAGCTCTCTTCCAGGTCTGGTGGCAGGTAAGTACATTATGCCAAGAAGCCACCAGGAATAGGAAGCCTGCTTGAATACTCAATTTAATATACTATTAGGAAGACTGAGTAATTCTCTAGGAGGCAGAAATGGCATAACAGAGAGAAAAGGTAGAGGAAATGTGTTTGACCCCTGTCAGCCAGGAAGCAGAGATGGGAGAAGCTCGGGACAATAATACACTCTTCCAGGTACCATCTCCACCACCTCCAACCAGACCCCACCTCCTAGCAGCACAGTCGGCTACTGGATTCATCTGATGCATATAGCAACATCTACGATCCAACCACGTTCCAAACAGACTTTTGGGAGACATTTTAGTTCTAAACCATAAGAGGGACCTAGCATAATCAAGAAAAGGGAGCTCAAGCTCCTCCCTAAACAAAGAAAGCAGCAACAATTTATGGATTTGCTGTATGTTTTCACTGGCCAAGGTCATGATTCTAATAGTTTCTTCTTGTGTGAGACATGGACCACAAAACGATAGTTAACTCTTCCTAGGGATTGCTGAGTTGCTGTTGTAGCTGTTGCCATTATTCTGTGCAAAACTTCTGGCCTTGTGGTGTGGACCAGGCCTTATGACAGGGATGGACTCTAGATGCTCAGGCTGCAGGTGCCGAAGAAACACCGATGTGGGGGTGAAGGATAAGGGAGAAAGTAAAACACCAGCTTCAACAGGAAATGTGTCAAATTAATCCTGTATTGTAATTGTAAATATATTTTTAAAGTGTTCACACATTTATATGCAGAGATGAGTAGAATTTGACCAACAGTTGAGACAGCAAAGCAGATAGACAAAAATGAAAACAGATGTATAGCCATTTATTCCATTTGAGTCACCTCTCAGATATCTGTAGCCTAAAATGAAGAGTTAGTGTTTTCAGCAAAAGCAGCCTTCACATTTCTGAACAGTAACCCAAGCAACTGTTGTAATAAATCAGGCTTCACAGGTGTTATCTATAGCAAAGCTAAGGGGAAAACTAACAATGCATTGTCTAGCCCTGTGACCTCTAATACTAGTGCCTACTAAGAGCAAGAGAAGCTAAAGGCTTTGTTCCCCACCCCTGCCTCCTGTAACAATTACCTACTTTTGAGTAACATTTTGCTAGTGTGGTTTATTTCTGTGATGGGTATTAAAAAGAGCAAAATCAGATGGGTGTGGTGGCACAGCCCTGTAATCCCAGCACTCTGGGAGGCTAAGGCTGGAGGATCCCAAGTTCAAATCCAGCATGGGCAACACAGTGGTACTCCATCCCCAAATTAAAAAATCACGGGCTTGGGGATGTGGCTTATGGGAAGCGCATGCCCCTGGGTTCAATCTTCAAATTCCACAATAAAACAACAAAATAAAAGAAACAACATGAGGAAAATGTTAAAGCACCTGCCATGCTGCAAAACATAATGGCTTATTGCCCAGTGATTTGTCACCCCAACCTTTTGTTCCATCATAGCCGCCTCTTTCTCAAGCCCACCACTCCCCTCACCCACTACTCCCCTCTGAGGCTTCATATAACTTTAAGTGGGCTTAATAGAGAACATCTCATAGAAATGCAGATTTCCTAGGCCTTGAAAATCAATGCAAAAGCAGTCAGATTGGGCAGGCTCTCACAGGCCATGGCAAGGATATCAGCTATCACTGAATTTGTAGGATGACTGCAGCAGAAGAGCCTTATGCTTGTGAGGCAAGCGCTCCAACTGCTGAGCTAAATCCCCAACCCCAGGATAATCAAATTTTAAAGTATTAGACAAACAATATTCCTTTGGAACAATGAAAAAAGAAACATAGGCTTTTCAGAAAACGTTTCTCTCAAGGAGTTTTCCAATTCCTACTTGAAGTACCAGCTTCCTCATTGATGTTTGGATGTGTTATGTGTGCCATTTGCTTTATCTGCTGACAATTTTCTGAGTGTATGATTGTGTTGTCCTCTACTGTTATCTGCAAGGCTGTATGATTTACCCCAAATCATGACAGGTCTGACTTTGAGAAGACATGTTATACTAGAAAGTCACATGACTCTTGGAGGCGATTCCTCAATTTGCAACTTAATACTGTATTAAACAGAAATGAGAGAATGTTATAAAAACTCCAGGAAATCATACCTTAAAATACTGCTTCTTGACAAAAAAAAACTTTTAGAATATTTAGGGAGCATTTTGAATTTGCAAATTTGGAGCTATATAATATAAAATACTACTGAATAAAAAAATGTGGGCTATAAATTGAAGTGGTGGGGTTGGGGATTTAACTCAGTGGTAGGGCACTTGCCTGACAAATGCAAGGTCCTGAGTTTGATCCCCAGCACCCTTTCCCATTGAAGTGGTGACAAGATTTCATGCTACAGAATTATCATCAAACTAGAATAATACAGTATATCTCAAGAGGAAGATTCATGTCAAGATAAAACAGCATAAAGATTTTTTTTCTACTGGATTCAAGGCCTTCCACTGAGTTACACACCCAGCCCTATTAAAATTTTTAGAAGGGTTGTAAGTCACTGAATTGTCCAGGCTGGTCTCAAATTTTAGATCTTCCTGTCTCAGCCTCTCAGAGGGCTGAGATTATAGATGTGCACCACCACACTTGGCTTAAAACCCCATTTTTTAAAAGTATGAATGTGACGCTCATTCAACAAAGCAAAAGCACCCAGGCAAAACTATATAATTGAAAGGAATTAAACACTGTGGGTAAGAATTTTGTAAGGATGTTATCCTTATCTGGACAGACCAAGCTTCCATAGTTCTCTAATATCAGATCCCTCAGTTTGCACTGAGCAGGGTCCACAGGCATTATCACTTCTTTGCAGAGAATTCTATTACCACAATCGTTATGTCAACAAATTCTGAAATAAAATTAAATGAAGCATAAAGCGTTGACTATGTAGTGAACAACAGAGTTCTTTGACCCAAGAAAGTTAAGAGACTTGTTTCTGAATTATATAGTTACTTGACTTACTCCATGGGATGCTTTTTAAACATAGTAACACTTTCATGTACTGTCCTTCTCTGTTGCTCAGTAGTAAAAAAGTAGTGGGTTGGGGATTTAGCTCAGTGGTAGAGTGCTTGCCTAGCAAGTGCAAGGCCCCGAGTTTGATCCCCAGCACCCCCCACCCCCAAAAAAGTTCTAGGTTGAATCCTCGGTTAAAAAAAAAAGTTTAAGGGAAAAACCTAAGGAAGTCTTGAGTTTCACAACTGAGAACAGTAACAAAAATAAATTAGACTTCAAAAGTAAATTTCTAAACTAATGCTTACATTATATAAAGATATAATTATAGTTAAATAATTATGCATTAAAAGTGTTATTTTTGTGCAAATGAAATTGGAAAGTAATTTTAATTGTATAACCATTAAAAATTGATTTGTTCATGTTTTTAGCTCTTTATAGACACCATGGAGATATACACACAAAATGATATGAAGCAAAAAAAAGAGCACTTTTGCTGAGCCTGCTTTTTAAACGGTTTCATTTATTATATGCTTAGATTTTAGAATTTTAAGACACTTGGACAATTATGAAACATTTTTTTTCTTAAAATACAAAGAATAGAGAGGAGGTCATCTGTGATGTATAACATAAAATGGAGACTAACAGGTCTGAGATCTATTTCATAAGGTCCATTTGCAAAAGCTAATATGCACTAAGCAAATGTCTGCTTTCCAAAGCAATCTACAAGCAAAAGGAAACTAAGAAAGGGAACATTCTATATTGAATGTATACACATACGCACTTCGGTTAGTAAATCACGCCAAGATACTTAAGACGTGATAAGCAGAAAAATATGTATTTTTACAAAGGAGGAGTCTGGGACAGAGTAATTTAACTAAATTAATGAGTTAAAAATCAGCTGCAACAGAGTATTGTTATCTGGTACTGATATATACAAAGGGAATATAGTCCCGCCTGTGATATTGCCTGCAAAAATAGTATAGCAGCACCTGAACCTAATCATTAAACCAAGCCATTATGTAGAGTTCAAGACATATGTTGTTAATGTTCTATAAACTGCAACACTCTTAAATGCTATTCCCTTAGCTTACTAAGAAGTATTTTCTAATTCTGACTTCTTTCAGCACTTTCTGGTGCATTCAATGCAATACATTTCATACTTTCACACGCGCGTTATCAGCAGACTTGTCGACATCGAGCTGATGGAACATCCAGATGGAATCCAAACACTGTATGCTCCTCTTTTGCATCAGTATCAGAGGACTTATTTCCATTAACGACAGCAGTAGGGTACCTACACATTCCACAGTTGACTATCAAAAAGAGAACATCTAAACTGTAGCTCATAAATTCATGGTGAGTATCGTTCATGGCAATGAGATGCTGTGGTGAACAGAATGGAGAATGTGCCAGCATATTGATGAGAAGTATTTTCAAAAAATCTCAACTATCATAACAAAGGAAAAAAACCAAAATGGGAAACAAACTCAAATAGGCAAGAACATCAGAAATGGGGCAATAATGGTTAGGATGATCTACATACCTAACACTTCAGGACAGAAATTGGCCAGTCACCTGACCCAGGACCCATTTACCTGAGAACAAGGTGTTTCACTCTTTTCCTTGCCTGTATTTCTTCTTTAGGCAAGTAAGGCTAGCTCAACAAATTGAACATGTATCTTGAGGGTTCACTTCAAAGTGATACAGCATAACAAGCTTTACTCACTACTTCACACCCACAGGAAGCATGACCTTGTAACAGTGGAGACTGCCCTTCCTGGGTTTCATTATAGTTGAGACTCAAGAACAATGAGCTCCTACATGGAGACCAAAATGTGGGTATCTCCTTTCTGGCCTTCAGGTGCTTTCCACTGCCAACACCAGTTTCTGTTACAGAACTATAAATATGGGTTACAATGTGTCTGTGTCCCTTTCAAGCCATGCATAGCAAGTCCCACTAGTCGCCAGCCTTAGGAAAGGACTAAACTGTCCTAAACGTATCTGGAAGATTCTGTGTTTAACTCTGGACTCACTAAACAAGTGGAGCAAATAGATAAAACATTCACGAGGCCACTCAGACCAACTGACGAAATCTGTGGGAATTATACAGGTGATAGTATTTCTTACAACTGCTAACGTGATTTAACTGGAAACCTGGGCTGACAGCAGCACTATCTCTCAACTTCACTGTACATATAAGTCATTTGGTAATCCAGGTTCAGTCTAAGGAATTAGGATTTTCTGGTTTTGAGGAATGCTCATAAACTGGCATCTTTAACAAGTTCCCTGTGAAACCCCTAAACCCATTATCAGTAGTACTAAGTTAGAGAAAGAAGTCTGCACAGAGCTACTTACAACCCAATATCTTATATCAAAAAATATCAATCACTATACTGAAGTGTGACATCTACTGGCCTTTTAAAATTTACAGATGGCTAGATGTGGCAGTTGTCTGAGTAACTCCTCATATGTGAAACATGTATGTATTCACTAATGCAGTATTTACTAAGCATGCATCTCTGTGATGAGAAACTTGAATTAATCTGTGTAATACACAAGTTGTACACAAGTAATCTCGTAATTCATATTAGTATTTAGATGTTAATTGTTCACATTTCAAATTTTTTCCCTAGCACTGATTTTTTTAAAAAACTTGCCTAGAATGAGAACACAGTGAATTGGATGGATCAAGAAAGGGCCTATAGGTAGTTGAGAAAGATTTCATATTATTGAAGTTATATTTACATTTTTGAAACTACTGGAGCAAATACTGGATCTGGAGAAATGGTGGGACAACTGTACAAGCCTAGGATAGAAAAGACAGAAATTAAGGCACCAGCAATTCAGAATGTTGCCCCCACTTATCTGCTTTTGGATTTGTAAGAATTATGAATACTAACTCGAGGTGGGAGGAGCGCTGATGAGTTTGACTGGGTATGTCATAGGAGGTGTGCTCAAGGGTGGGTCATGAGACCTGGAATTGGCCTTAGTTTGAGCACAGTGAACCCTAGACTTCTGTTCTTCATGAGACTGGAGTAAATAGGTCTTTCCTATCCATGCACAAGAGACTCTCCAAGAGTCTATGTAATTCTCTTTTTATTTGGTAACATTAAACAAGTCACCATAAATCTTTAGTCTTATGTGTACACCATCCATTCTACTGATCACATGATGATGAATTCAACAAATTCATTTACTACAGTATGAAACGTCCTGGATGGTAGGAACTATGGCTCGTTTACGTTTCTTGGAACAAGAAATGAAGTGATTGTTTATCTACCGGTTTGAGTCTCCAGAGGTCCACATTATTCTCAAGAAACAGGATGTATCATGTACAGGTACAAAATAATCATGTTGATTATGATCATTATGTATACAATGTACCAATGCATGTTCTTGGTAAAAATAAAAAAAAAGAAAAAAAAAAGAAACAGGAAACTACATACTTACAGATGTGGCACTACCAGGAAGTACACACAGTTGCACACATGGGCACTAACCAGGGGGATTCCTTGTGTGGAGACTCCAGGTGGCTCAACCTCTCCATAAATGCATAAGGAAGATTATAAAGGGTCGCCAGCATAACGGTAGCCCAAGCTGCCCAGGTGCTCATGACACTGCCTCCAGTGACCCTGGTCTGATGCCCAAGTGGTTAACCACGCAGGAGAGTCTAGCTGAGTTTTTGCTGTCAGAATTGGGAACAAACCTTTTGCTTGCACAACCATTCCTACATATCCTGGTTTTCATATTCCTCTCTCTGATATGCTAACTCTGGGGTAAAATGTGTGCAAATTACCTGAGTACATAGCTTACAGGCAAAGTACCTGTGGTAATTACTGGATATTTGTGGGTTCTAATAAACTGGTATGGTTCATCAATCATTTCCATTTGATGCTGAGTGAAGACACAATATGGTGACACTGTAAGCACTGATTTGATAGTTTTTTTTTTATACTTACAGATGTGGCACCACCAGGAAGCACACACGGTTGCAGCAAGTCAGTAGACAAAATAGACAGTTAACACTCAATGCAAAGACAGCTTTTGGCTTTAGAAAGGAAATGCTGAAATCATTCAGTAGATGATTTCCTGGGTGGTTTTGTTTTGTTTTATAAACCCCTAGTACAAAATCTTGTCATGGCTTTGGATTCTAGGCAGAAGACAAGCATTATATTCACTATGTCTGTATTCTGCATGTATAACTGTTATTTTCATTGCCAAAACAAGAGACTTGCTCCCATATACACTATTTTATGGATTATGGCAAACACCTAGGCCTTGAAACAAGAATTTGAAAATTGCAAATTTAGAGCACTGAAGAGATGTGAAATCATCAAGTGCCTGCTGCACTTTCATGTTTCTAGAAAGAGGATGCTGAAGTCAAGAATGTCAGGCCAAATAAATGGATTTGACAGTGTTTCTTTGGGTTTCCAGGTTACTGGATCTCTGAATCAGTTTCAAATTGGTGCTTTTCGTTTTTTGGCTTGTCTTTTTCTGGAGACAGGGTCTCCCTATGTAGTTCAGGCTGGCCTTGAACTCAAGGTGATCCTCCTGCATCACTCTCACACGTGCTGGGAATACAGTGTGCGCCACCATGGCTGGCTAGTTTCAAATTGGAAGATACCAGGTCAATTAAAAACCAGGGCTTGAATAGCTGATTGCAATCTTCTAAGGTTAGTTCAGTGCAACAGTGCAACCTGTGATTTCAAACAGAAAGCAGATGTCACTCTGCACGGAGATTTGGGAGAAAGGGAATTCTGGGCCCCAAAATTGTGGAATGGCAGTTGGACGCCTAGGAAAGAATTTGGTAGACACCTGCCTAGTATGATGGCTAGTTGGCAAATTTTATGTTTATATTGGTATGGTAATGATGACAATTGCATTTTAAAATATATTTCCTCTTACTTCTGTTTTTTAACCATGCAAGATTATCTCAACAAATCACATATGTATCTTGAGAATTTACTTCAAAGTTGTCAGCACAAACCCTTCATCTACTACCTCCACACTAAAAGAAAGAATAACTTCATAATGCAGTAAAGATTACCCTCTCCTGGTTTCCATCATACTTGAGGTTTAAGAACAATGCATTTCCTTAATGGAGACCAAAATATGAGTTTCTCCTCTCATGTTTTTGGGTGCTCTCCCCTTCAAAAACATAATTTCTGCTACAAAAATGGAAACAGGGTCTGTAGTGATGTGCCCCCTTCAAACGGTGCACATCGGACTCTGCTAAGGCCTTTGGGATGAAGACTGAACTCAACCTTTATAATGTATCTGGACGATGAGGACTGTGAATAAGAACTGAAATTTTAGGCTATTCCAGAAAGTCCTCACTAATAATTATGAGTTTTTAAATAATTACTTGATGGAAAGCAACAAAATAGTTGTAAAAGATTAAATATGAAGATGTAAAATGTAATTGAGAGAAAAAAATGTAATTGAGAAAGCACAACATGGTGAGTTTTACTCTAAATATACTATTCATTCATCCTAATAATTAACATGTTATCAGCAATATAAAAAGTTATCAAAAAATTCAATGACAAAAAATAAAAACAAAATAATCCAATTTAAAAATTGTCTAAATATACAGACATTTCTCAAAAGAAGACAGAAATGTTCAAAACACACAAGAAAAAATGCTCAACATTACAAATTAGAAAAATGCACACGAAAACCATAATTACATACAACTTAAGTGTAGACAGAGTGGCTACTATCAAAAAAGCAAAAGATAAAAACTGTTGATGACGGAAAGAAAGGAGATCCCTTACATGCTGGCTGTGGGGATGCAAATTAGTGCAGCCATTACATAAAACAGTATGGAACTTGCTCACATATTCTTGTTTCATGTCAAGGAAAAAGGATGAAATGTAAGTTCTGCATGTGGAGGACATCTGTTCAAAGGCTGCATAAATATATTAAGCATCAATAACATTCTAGGTATGATTAGGAAATGAAAAAAAATTCCTCTTAAATTCAGAAAATATCATTTGTGTAGCTTTGGCATAGGTGTCTTCTTTCTGTATGTAGAATTAATTCATTTATTCATGCTGGGTATTTCCTTCTCTTACATGAATTGATAAACTCATAGTAACACTCATAATTTTCTAATTATGGAGAATCTTTACATTCCCAGCTCTGTTCTGTTATTTTTTTAATACAAATGTCAAAACCACTCCATGATTTATGACGCCTCCTCATTTTTCACCAGAACAAATTATCTCATTAAATGCAGTAAGTTGTAGGATGTCACTTATCAAGATAAAAAGAATATATTAAAAATCACTTTTAAAGTATTCTCTTTGAGACAGAATAAATGGAGTCATACCAATTAAATAAAAATTAACTTAATATGTCTAGTGAGGAATTCAATTTTCAAATTAACTTCTGAAGACCATCAGATATGTCCCCAATAGAACATATAAACAAAACTTTATCAAGTAAGCCATACTAGCTCTATCACAATTAAAGGGCAAGTAAAACATACCATTTTGAATAAATAAGTTCAGTGTAGATGACAGATTTTTCATAATATGTGAGGTTTCTGGTTTTGTAGTAAAGTATCAACTGTTTGGAATAATCCTTTGTATCAATATTTTCCTTTTCAATAGACAAAAAAACACAAATTCACACCAACGATTAGTATTTCTATAGTTCTCCTATGTGTAAAGTTTATCATTAGATTGTAATCTTTGTACATTTCAGTTAACGCAAATTAATATCAAAGTTTCTCTATGCTTCATAGGCTGAAACGGTGATACGTGGAAAACAAGTAGAAGGTAAAGTAATTCAGGTTAAAAAATAAAGGGCTTACTACTATACTCCTTTAACCATTAGTTTCCTAGTAATTACAAAAGTATGAGAAATAAATAAAAATATAACTTACAGGAATAAGCCCAGCTTGGTGACACACACCTATTATCCCAATACACTGGGAGGCTGAGGCAAGAGGATCAAAAGTCCAGCATTGGCAACTTAGCAATTTAGTGAAATTCTGCCTCAAAATTTAAAGAAAGGTTATAGATGTAGCTTACTGCAAAAGACCTGGGTTCAACTCCCAGGAGCACAAATAAATAAATAAATAAACTCAAGGAAGTATTTTTAAGAATTTACTGTATATTCTCTGAAAAAAAGTTTAAATCTTGTCAGGAAGCAGTCTCATTCCGCTGATAAAAAGAAAGATCTATTTGAGAGTTGTTCTTTATCTAGTTTTCAAAAGTGAAGCTATTTAAAAAACACACGTTCATTTTAATTTATATCCCTTCAGGGAGGCATTGCCTGCATTATTTTCTGACAAGTGACGAGGATTTATTTATTTCTACCACATCAACTAATGATGTCTAGTAAATTTTGAGCAAGTTAGTTTATGCCACATTTCCTGTATTTGTAAGATTTCTTACCAGGAATAATTACCTTACATATATTATAATCATATATACAAGTTTGGCTGATTCTATACATTCACAAAAGTTTTTTCCACTTAAAATATTTTTAGGTTCTGAGTTGCATATTTTTTGCAGTTTTCCAAATTCACAATATATATGGTTGCTACAGTTTAAACTGTGTCATGTTGAATATGGATTGAACTCCCACTAAAGGCCTTTCCACGTTCTGTAAATTTCTAGGGTTCTCTCCAGTTTCTCTCTGCTGTTGAGTGAGGTCCGTGCAATTACTAAAGTCTTTCCCGAAATCTTTACATTTGTAAGAATTCTGTGCAGTACGTAGTACCTAGTGTTGAGTAAGGTGTGAATGACAAGGGTTTGTCATATTCTTTCATTAGCAGGGTTTCTCCCTTTCATGAATTTTTTGATGTCGAGTAAGGTGAGAACAACTGTTAAAAGCTTTGCTGCATTCTTTACATTTGTAGGGCTTCTCTCCAGTATGAATTCTCTGATGTTGAGTAAGGCTTGAACAATTATTAAAGCCTTTGCCACAATGTACACATTTGTAAGGGTTCTCGCCTGTATGAATTCTCTGGTGTTGAAAAAGTTTGGACTTTTCATTAAAGGCTTTGCCACATTCTTTACATTTGTAGGGTTTCTCTCCACTATGAACTCTCTGGTGCCGAGTAAGGTGTGAAAAATACTTAAAAACTTTGCCACATTCTTTACATTTGTAGGGCTTCTCACCCATCTGCATTCTCTGATGCTGAGTAAGATTTGGGCAGTTATTAAAGGCTTTGCCATATTCTTTACATTTGTATACTTTCTCTCGATTATGATTTCTCTGATGTCTATTAAGGTCAGATCGAAAGTTAAAGGCTTTGCCACATTCCTGGCACTTGTAAGGTTTTTCTCCAGTATGAATTCTATGATGTATAGAAAGGCTTGAGAAAGTATTAAAGGCTCTGCCGCATTCTTTGCATATGTAAGTATTCTCTCTAGTATGAATTCTCTGGTGTTGATTGAGGGTGGAGCAATGGGTAAAGGTTCTTCCACATTCTTTACATTTGTAGGGCTTTTCACCAGTATGAATTCTCTGATGCTGAGTAAGATTTGAACCATGTCTAAAGGCTTTGCCACATTCTTCACAATTGTAGGGTTTCTCACCAGTATGAATTCTCAGATGTCGAGTAAGGTGTGAACAACAATTAAAGGCTTTGCCACATTCTTCACATTTGTATGGCTTCTCTCCAGTATGAATTTTCTGATGTCGAGTAAGGTGTGAACAACACTTAAAGGCTTTGCCACATTCTTCACATTTGTATGGCTTCTCTCCATTATGAATTGTCCGATGTTGAGTAAGGTCTGAGCGATTATTAAAGGCATTGCCACATTCTCTACATTTATAAGGGTTCTCTCCACTGTGAATTCTCTTATGTAGAGTAAGGTTTGAAGAACATTTGAAAGCTTTGCCACATTCCATACACTTATAGATGTCTATATCTGGATTTTGATTATGCAACAATGGATGGGTAAATAACTTTCCATACTTATGAAAATTGTACAACTTGGTATAGGGAAGACCTTTTTGTTGATTGCAGAATAACAAACTTTTCATAAATGAACTAAATTGACCAAATTTAGGATTTTGTTCTTCATTTTTAAATCTACTGTCTACTAAAAGAAATGCTTGAAAATTTAATCCAATTCTACATTTAAAATTTTTCAAGTGATCAACTGAAGCATGGACTGGTCTCACTTTTAGATTGCCCAAATTTCCTTTGAGAGAAAAGGCATGTTTCAAAATTTGATGTGAATGTTTACTTACAAAAACACATGGGTCTTTTAAA
The DNA here is from genome assembly GCA_004026905.1 of Hystrix cristata. NCBI lineage: Eukaryota > Metazoa > Chordata > Mammalia > Rodentia > Hystricidae > Hystrix > Hystrix cristata. Next base: position 14,936 of record PVJO010021196.1, on the reverse strand, counting down.
GCAGCAGGTATTAAATCAGTTTTTTGGGGAGATATTACAGATTCTTGATCTCTGCTGACAGTGAAGTTTTTGCTTTCTTTTGCTGTCCCAAATTTGTTACATTCATTATAACATGCATTCTGACCTTCATACGTGCACATACTTTCCCATTCTTTTTTTAAGTATAAGTTGTCATGGCCACAAAAACTGTATCTTCCCTTTCTCACATCTTGGAATGAATGTTTTATACCCTGTTCTGATGAAACATCTTGGGCAAAACCAGAAGACACAGCTGAAAGAAATCAGAATAACAAATTACACCACATATGCATACAGTTTACAAATCTAATATACAAAAGCATACCAATGTTAGGCATGGTGGCATGTTCATGTAATCCCACCACCTGGGGATACTGAGGCAGAGGGCTGCAAATTTAAACCCAATCCATGAATTAGTGGGAAAATGTCTCAAAAAAGGAGGTGGGTTCAGATATAGCTCAGTTATGGACTGGGGGTTTATTCTAAGTTCTGATTATATATATTCAAAGTTGAAGATAATAGCAAGACAGCAGAATACTAAACATAAAGCTCTGTCTTCAGGGCTCTGTCTTTACCCACAGATATATGTTATAATAATACACTGTTACATGTTATATGTTATAACAATACCAGATAACCTTTGTGAAAACTCCAAAAAGCTGTTAAGTGTACACAGCAGCATACCAGGTGACCATGACACAAAAGAAAGTCATACAACAGAGGGAAAGAAGGTTACTGGAAGAGTTTGCTTTTGTCTAGCACAGCTCTTCTCCCACTACAGCACTGTGTAATTACAAAAAACCACTTTCTTCTTGCATCATATTACAGTGATACATATATACCTGTGGTTATAGCAACATAAATTTTAATAGATAAATCTTGGAAGTGGCCTCTATGTCCATCAACAGACGAAGGGATACAGAAAACATGGTATAGATATATGATGAAGTGCCACTAAGCAATAAAGAATGATATATTTGAGACATCTGTGAGAAAACGGATGCACCTTGAGTCCATAATGTCAAGTGAAATAAATCCGACACAGACGTGTATCACATGGTTTCTCTTATATGAAAAAGCCAAAGTATAGGGGTTGGGGATTTAGCTCAGTGGTAAAGTGCTTGCCTAGCAAGTGCAAGGCCCTGAGTTCGATCCCCAGCAATGCCCCCCACCAAGCCAAAATATAAACAACTGAAAGAGCAAAATAAAGTGAAATAGGGAAACAGATCCTTTGTAGATGGGAAGGGACGTTAGAGATGGGGGAAGGGAAGTTAGGGATGGAGGAAGTGGGGGAGGGGAGGGTAAGGGGAAGTAAAAAGAATTTACATGTGTTATGTACATGTACTGACTCCCCAAGATGAATGTAATCATTATGCACAGCAAACATGTACTAATAAAAATTTTAAAATACAAGAAAAATTTAATATTATAAGATTATACAAATATTCAAAAAGTTTATCACCATTAAAACTGCCTTATGAGAAATGCTAATGGGAAAGCTTCCATTGAAAAAACTAAAAAATGGTGCACAAAAATATACAAAATGTCTGAAACTTATGCTCTTTCAGACATATACATACATATGCAAAATTCTGTAGTACTGTAATAAATGTGCATAAAACACTTAGGTTTGCTACAAAAAGCATAAAAATAAACATTTTAATAGCAATATAAAAATAATTTTGAAATCAGTAATATAACTAAGGAGAAATGTAATTTTTGTATGGAATTGAAGTTAATTTGGTAGTGGTTTAAAACAACTGGTGTATTATGATGAAGGTTATCACTATGTATATCTAAAATCCACCATTAAAATAAAATTAAAAAAATAAAAAACAACTGTTGTAGCTTTTATGTCATTCCTATAGTAATGACAGTAAATATGAAAGATTTAAAAGGGGACTAGGACAGAATTCAGAGCACAGCACAAGTATCAATGAAATGCAAATTAAATCAATAAGAATGGTAGAGAAAACAAGAAGAAATATAAGAAATATAGAAAGCAATTAACAAAATGCTAATATTTCATTTTCAGTAATTTTTAAAAAATATAAATGAATTAAACTCTGCAAAATAAATTGGCTAATGAATATAAACCTAAAAAAATCCAACTATAGGATATTCTTTTGAGATCCAAGGACATAAAAAAGATGAAAGAGAAAGAATGGCTATACAAAACTGTCCAGAATAGGAGTGAGCACAGTTATATTACCTAAAATGTACTTTGAAGTAAAAACTGTCATAGGAAATAGAATACAATTTAAGCCAAAAACTGTCAAAAGAATGTTATATAAATATGAAACTGTCATCCAATCTTACTGTATACTGTATGGTAAAACCTAAATGGTAAATACAAAAAACATTACTAACTGATGTGAAAGAATTTACTATAAGAAATGAAATACAGCAAAGGGAACTGCAGAAGAATGAATTCATAAAATTCTGGGCAAACATGGATGTACAGTACTATTTAGAAAATCACTGTCAATAACTACAATTTTCAACTCTGACCATAAACCCATGAAGAGTAGGCATTTTGAATCATCAACATTGTGTGTGTGGCAGGAAAGTTATATAGAACATCCATTATAGTCACTCAGAGAGTACTGTAGTGAGAAAATTTAATGAATAAATATGTAAATGGGATCAAAGAAACTTTTTATGATGTCATTAATATACTACAATGGATTATCACAGAAATCTTAAAATACGTACACAGATTTTTCTAAGGAAATCAAAAGGAATGAAAGCGTACTCAAATCATACAGACTCTGGCAGGTTAAGGGAAATACTTTGACTCTCACTGTGAATGTCCTGGGAGATCGCTGGAAGAGGAGGAGACTCAGAAGATTTAACAGCATTATGAACATGGGGCCAGGTATATCCTCCTGTGACAGCAAGAGGAATAAACTTTCACTTCGGAAGATCATTTCCATTGGAGCGGAGCTTCTAAATCCACATTTTAAAGCCTGATTTCCTTTTTGGTCTTTGGGTCTCTCACCTGCGTTCTGGGCTTCATCCATTCCCACCTACCTGGGTGTACCGCCACTGTCTCTTGTCTCTTCACATTCCAAGGCTCTTTGCTTTGCTCCAGACAGGTGATCATGTATGGCTTAGAGCCAGCAAGACCTGTTTATTGGAAAATGGTAAATGACACTTGCTTTGACAATTTTCCCAGCAACTACTGACATTTCTCCCCAAGTATATACCCAATATAAAAGAGATGACATAATAAAACAGTCAAGAAAATTATCTCTCCAGATGCCATTTCCATATAGATCTACTAGAATATGTGGAAAGCAGTTTCAATTTGTGGATCCTGTCTTCCACTTTTAACTATTATTAATTCAAAGCTAAAAGGGCAAAATTAGGTTTTGATATATAGGCAGTAATATTTTATGCCACTGAATTTCTAATATTATCACTAATCTAAAGTGAAGGATACTTCTATTAAAAAGTGACACTTCTATTAAAAAGAAAGCAGCTGGGCATGGTGGTGCACAACTGTAATCCCACTCAGGAGGCTGAGGCAGGAGGATCACTGTACATTCAAGGCCAACTCGGAGATACACAGTGAGTTCAAGGCCAGGCTGAACTACAACCCTGTCTCAAAAAAATCCAAAAGGAACTAAAAGACAACAATAACATGGAAATTTTCTTGTCTATATCAAGAAACCTCTATTTTTATTTTGAAAGCAGGAATCTGAAACTTATTCTTGCAAAGCAGAAGCTTCCAAGAGGTATTCTAAAAAGGGAAGAAAATTAATTGTTGATAATGAAGAAGAAATTATGCAGGGAAGTTATCCTCACCCAGGGAGACCAGGTTTCCATAGGTCTCCAACATCACATCCCTATACAAATTCTGCTGAGCAGGGTCCAGGTCTTCCCACTCCTCCAGAGAGAAATCAATGGCCACATCCCTGAATGTCAACAGTTCCTAAAACATAAGTAAACAAATAAAACTGTGTGGGCATGGGCTGTGTTTTTCACTTGAGCCAATACAAAATGAGAGAGGAAAACTAGTCCTGATATAGGTAAGTACATTTAGCCATTAAATAAAATACTTTTAAACAATAATCTAATGTATTATACAACTCTGATGAAAGGGCATGTAATAAGATCAACAAAACCTGTGATTAACACACTTCTAATAAACATAAAATGGAAAGTTTATGCATCAACACAAAATACATTTTTTAGTGCTTTATTTGTATTACGCAAGGTAATCTGTGTATATTTTTCAGGTGAGAAAGTCATGGTGAGTTGGAAGAGTACTTCTCAAATGTGATGATCCTATTAAAACACATATTCTGATTCAGTAGTTTTGTGATAAGGGCTGGATTTCTGAACATATAGCAAGCTCATTAGTGATGCCAATGTCAGTGGTCCAAGGTAGCACTATCTGAATAGCCAAAAGCAAGAAAATCATAGGAGAATTCACATATATTTTACTGAAAGAATTTTAAGGAACTTACATGTTTTAATATAATCTCAAGTAAAGCAACACTCTGTTTTGAACATTTAAAGTGGGTATAAAACATACAATTCTAGTAGTTTCATCTCTTAATGCGCAATCCTTCCTAAAATGTGTGAAGCCAGTGTATTTTTCTTCTTCTCTGACAATATTTTGTCAAACATTGAGTAAGTTGCAGAACCAGAGTTTTACACAATTTTATCTAACCTAAATTTTATATAATAGAAACATAAAGGCCAAAATGAAGTGTCAATGTTAAAAGAATGTTCTGGGTACTTTTCATAACTGACAAGAGTAGTGGAAACATGTTAAGAAGGCAGCAAAACAAAATTGATCATATGCTATTTACAATTTATGCACACACATAAAAACAGCCAGACAATTTAAAAGTGAATAAATTCCTATCAATGAAAATAAGAAGTATTTTCAATTGTGTAAAACCTGGAAATCTATTTGGGGATTACATGTTATTGTTTTTGATAATGACATTATTGAGACATTCACATTAAAGGAAAGAAACTGAAAGTTGAGCTATTGTTTCTGAGTATGGAGTTTTACCTAATTTTTTCCCTTTCATTTATCATTTAAGATACTTTCAGAGTCAGGCATTGTAGCATACTCCTGTAATCACAACACTCAGAAGACTGAGACAGGACGATCAAGAGATCAAAGGCCATGGCTGCATATACATACAGACCCTGTCTCCAACACACACATACACCCCACACACAGATATTATTTTTGTTTCTTTTTGCTGAAAATATTAGAAAGTAATGAAGAAGTGTTTGTCTGTAACATGGATGTGGAATAAACTATAAACCCTACAGATGAAGGTCTATTTCAGAAACTCCACTAATAAAGCCATTATCTCCAGCAAAATAAAGAAAGAGCATTCATTCTACAAAAAAGGCGACAAAGAGAATTACAAAGTTTCTGTATTAAAAATGATGATGTAGGCAAGTTATTCAGGAAATACCACCAAAATTCTTAATGATAAAAACAATAAACTTTATAGCAGAGAATGTGATAGGTAACACTTTATTCAAGTGAATGAAGTTAAATCAGTCGCAATAGGACAAATTCTTGAATGCTATGAATGCGCAGAGATGGGCACATCATCACTGCTATATTATGAATGGCCAAAAACCAAAATGAGATGAAAGTGAAACACAGGCTCAATCTACTCCAGGAAAAAAACAAGCTTAATGTAAAGTTCAAGCTCTATATGCCTCTTACGGCCTGTAACTACTCATAAGGTATTCAAGTAGTCTTTATACAGCATTATTGAGAGCGATTCTTTTTAAATTCTCTTTTATTCAGAACTTTTTGAGTTATTCCAGGCAAGGAGTGCAACCGTCTTAATGGAAAATGTTATTCTTATTTGTATATGTAAAGCAGTTGAAGGTTCTAGATAGAAAGTAAACGCTGCACGTTTCTACTCTACTGTATATTCTTCAGATATACAATTAACCATCCATATCTTCAAGGGAAATCCAAGGTACCAACACATTCTTGTGTACATTTGTCAAAAAAAATGTTTTCAATACTGCATGTGACTTATTTGTGACAAGAGTTATTCAGAATAAGACTGAAATGAAAGAATGGAGGAAAAGCTCTGAATATAGTGGAGATATATTTAAAGGAGCTAACCTTGAATATCATAATAAGAAATAGAACTAAAAGTAGTTGAAACAAGCAGGAATATGAAAGGTAGAGAAGTAAAATTTGCAAGTTCTTAATACGACAGTCATTTCTTCCTCCCCATTCTCTGGGTTTCTTCCTGAGGAGAGATTATATCTACAATTCAAACTTGTATGTTGGGAATCTGCCTCTAGAGACATCAGAATGAGGCAGATCACGACATGCCAAGTCAGCTGGACAACTGGGCATGACCTGTCAACTGCAGAGAGCTGTCAAATCGCAGGAGTAATACATGCACAGAACAGCTTTCAGTGGCCCAGCTCTGACATCACTGACCTCGTTGCCACTGCTGTCTTATTCTTGCAGTGGCCTGCCCTGCATATAGGGTATACTTTCTCTTTTCTTCAGAGTACTTCTTTTGCCTTAAATAAATATTAAACTTTCACACTCATCAGTTTTCCCATCCAATTCTTTGAACAGAACAACAGCCAGGAAAGGACTGCTGCCACCACACTGCCTGATAACAAGAACACCAGAGCCTTCAAGGACTTCCGTGTGTAAGCTCAAGATTAGCATTAGCTGGCAGTCACTGGGCTCATGAACTCTCCCTACCATAATTATACATTTTTAAAATATAAACGTGTCCAGCAATTAAAGAATCCAGTAACACTACTTAAATACAGTGTTTGTGTTTATAGGAGGGAACAAGCTTGTAAGGCACTGACCTCAACAGGAAATACAAAAGTATCTATCCCTTTCAGAATACACGGATGTCCTTTCATATCGCTATTTCCATGGTAACAAATGATATTGTAAACAATAAATCATATGTGAACAGTTCTAGGATTTCTGAAGTCCTGTCCCATAGGATTTAGTAATTATCTCCAGTAAAGGTAGCAGGATGTAAAGACCACGAATTGATGAATCTTTGTAATTGGCAAATTCACCACAAATTGGTGAATCTTTGTAATTCAGCAATTTATCTACCGTACATTTTTGATAATATACTTATTTTTGGTAGCCAACTCCTGCATTCTGCATGCTTGTAAAACTAGTACTATGGGGATGAGGCCAAAGTGGGCTGTCAGTTTGAACAGTAGTCAGATCCACTTGGATCGTGGTTGTCAAGGCCTCTGAGTGCCTGGATAGCTGAGCACCATGAACCAATTCTTGGGCAACTGATTTCCTAGATAGCTCTTTTTTTCCCCCCCAGGAGGCTCAAAAGAGGCCTTTATTTATCTAGGGCAAAGTATATACTGTCACAATCTTATTTGTTACTCCTTTTACTAAAATAGTTCAAATCAATGTTTTTAATCACACTATCAAAAAGTTCTGTTTCTCTTTCCACAAATCAAAGTGGTTCAACAGGGGGCGGGAATGGGTGGGAGTCCACAGCTCCGGCTCTGCGCAGTGGGTGGGAAGGCGGGTGCAGGTCTCACCTACGTCACCTGCTGACAGTGTAGCTGCCAGCCCAGGACAGGAACCAGACATTCCAGTCCACTTCCAAAGAGCAGCACAATACTTCCCCTACAGTATGAAAAATATACACCTCTACCATTCTGAAGTCATGCATTTTAGTCCGTTTTTTTAGTCCATTCTTAAAAAAAAAAAAAAATCAGTAGTTTGTATTTTGTTTCCCATCAAGTTTCAAGAAAAAAAAAGTCACTTTTTTCTATTTAAACACTGATGTGTAGCTAATAACTTTTGGATAAAAATGTGCCACCCTAAAAAGATATGTGCTCAGCAGATTGTGACTCTAGGATAGGCAAGGCCACCAGGCTGGGGCTGGGAGGTGACAGCGTCACAGTGGGGACAGGAGCCAGTGCCAGCGAGTGTCCCACCAGGTGTCAGCACTGGGAAAAGCCACTCCCACCCTGAGTTGCAGGCCCTTGGGATCCCCACAACACGGTCCACAGTTGGTCAGGCTGTGGCTTGCTACCTGCACCTGCCCCTACCCACACCTGCCCTGGCGTGACTGCTGGCTCTCGGTCGGGAAGGAGGCCTCTCAAAGGAATGCACCACAAGCCCTCAGGGACAGCCACGCCCCTCGGGCTGTCTTCCGGCCCAGCAGCAGGTCCCGGGAGCCTTACTTATTGCTTATTTCAGTAGTGGCCAAACCATCCTGATCCAAAACCCGACTCCCATGGGCTCCTGGGGCGGGGCGCCCACCCCGTGTGGACCCACAGCCTGCGGGACTGCTCAGCCTGCCCAGCTGCCCACTTGGGCAGGTGATGCCCAACAGTTCTATGGCCAACAGATGGTGCAGCCTGGGGGCTCACACGTCCCCAACAGCAACTCCTTGACAGCCCCTGCGGCACTCCTGGGCACACTGAGGCCGAAGGCCTTTCCCCTGAGAGTGTAAGACCCAAGGGCACGATGGCAGGAGGAGTAGGACTACTCGGGGTGGAGGGTCCTGGCCTGGGAGAGGGGCAGGGAAGCCACCTGCCCGCCCTCACGTGGTCCCCATCCTTTGCCTGGGCCTGACACAAAGACCACCTCTTTGGGTTCTTCAAGTGCTTGCTGCACCAAGCTGAGTACTGCTGGGAGGGCGATGGCGGCGATGGCGTGGGGACTGAACAGAGGGAGTGGGTGCCAGCAGCGTGAATGGTGTCCACAGGGTGGTCTGTCCCTCTCCCAGGGTGAGGGCCTCGCCTGCGACGTGCCACAGCATCACCTACTCCTCAGGCCTGTCTTCCTGTCACCACCCCCTGGCTTACAGAGGCCCACATCTGGCTCCCAGGGCTCCAGGGGGGTGGCTGACGCTGCTGCTTACAGCTGAAGATGCAGAGCAGTGAGGTGCAGCGAGACAGCAAGGCAGCAGAGCACAGGCCTCTCTGGCAGCTCCACCCGCACGACTCGAGAGCTGGGAAAGGAACCCTGGGGACCCCACGTATCCACCAAGGCCCAGAAAGGCTGAGTGACATGCGGCAGGTCATACAGCAAACTAAAGCCAGAAGCAGCTCGGGCCCCTTCCTTCCCTGGAAAACAGAACTCTCACCGTGGGCAGCCCCTGCAGCTCTGTCCTGTGACCTGGGGTGCAGCCAGCCCTGGGAAGGCCACACTAGACCACAGCCCCAGCCTCGGCCCAGCCCTACCTGACTGGAAAGATAGGGAGACAGTACAGAGTGCTGGGACGTCAGGGTGAACACCACGGACAAGCAGCAGCTGGCATCAGGGTGGTGGTACTGACCCCCAGATGGTGGCAGCGAACCCCTGAGCTCCCAGCACTGACAGGAGGAGGAGGAGCAGCCTCCAGCCACAATGGACACAGTGACTCCTCATCCATGACACAGGGCCCCAGCCACAACAGGGGCCAGAGCGGCACCATTTGTGTCTGATTTTGGTGTTGGTGGGCACAGTCCACGCGTGGGGACATCCGGGCAGGAAGGTGTGAGGAGATGCCCTCCACCAGGGACAGGTGCTGGGACAGACCTGGGCCTGGCATCCTTCTTGCTCATGGGGCTGGGGCCAGGCCACAAAGGGAACGAGGCCATCCAGGCCACTGGGCTGCAGGGAGTGGGCTGCGGCTTCTCGTCCTCTGGTGTGTGATGTGGGAGATGCAGGCTTGGGCATCGGTGTCACCACAGCAGCCAGGGGAGGCTGGGTCCTATGTACAATTCACCACAGAGAGGCGGCAGCGGGGCCAAGGTCCAGGTGGGGCCAGCCCCAGTGTGTGCAGCAGTGAGGCCCTACAAAGGCCCCCTGAACTGGTTGCCGGACAGGTGGTGCCAAATGGAGGGCTTGGAGCTGGTGGCGTCTCCCAGTTTCCTCCTGAAATGACATCCTAATTCAGCTCTAATTCAGCCCAAGAGAAGTGGGGAATGAGAAAGGTTAATCAGAAGCAAAAGCCCACTTCATTTTTTTCTTCCAAACGCAAGTATAGGGAATTCGAGGTCAGCCTAGCTTTACAACCCCGTCTGTGTGTCTGTGTGCCTTTTGTTTATTGTAAACTAAACATCTGCAAGATTGCAGGAAGAACCTTACACTCTCCTATCTCCACCTTACCCTCCTAAGCTCCCTTCCCTGACAACACCAAGGCCCTGAGGCTTTGCCTCCTTCACTCCTCTGCATATCAAAGAACCCTCACAAAGGAGTCCTTATAGTTACATAATTCCTTTTACCTCCCCCTAGTGCCTAGTATCATAAAATCCACCTTGAGTCCCTAACTTCACATCCTCCCAAAGTCAGACAGAGAGGCGCAAGTAGAGGTAAGTAAAGGAAGGCCAACACCTGGTATAAACAATTGCTTGTTGTATTGCTCAATTGTAAAATGTAACCACCTTTCCTACTGTATAAAAGCTCTGGTCAAACCGCAGAAAGGTCCAGAGCCTTTTACACATGAGTGCCCTCTCGATCGCCAGCTATTAATAAAGCGGATTCAACAGGACTCAAATTTGGCTTTTTGTGGCATCTCCCTCTTGCGACCAAGTGAGGTGAGATCGGGCCAGCTGGTTCGGCCTTCCACTTCACTCCAGAGCACGTTGCACATCTCTCGGAGGATAGCCTCCTCTTCGCAGGTGTCCTGGAGCTGCCAGTCCAGGTTCTCGGGCACCTCCAGGATCTTCATGGCATGCACCACCGCCTCAGGCTTCTGTCCTGCTGAGCTGTAGCTGGAGGATGAGGGCAGCTCTGGGACGGGGTGGGTTGGGCCTTTCTGCAGGGAGTCCTGGTAGGAGGGAGGCAGGGACGAAAGCTAGGACTCCCAGTGGTAGGGCGAGAACCCTTTCTCCAGCGTCCGCACCTCTCCGCAGCCCGCCTGCTGCAGCCAACTTCTCTGGCGGCCATAGGGGCAGGGCAGCTGTGGGAGGAGCTTATCACCCTCCAGCAGCTTCACCTTGGTCTCCAGCTGCCTGACATAAGTGCATGAGGTATCTTGCAGGCCCTTGGGGATGCTGCGATGGTGCGGCGGCGGCGGCGGCGGCGGTGACAGGGTTGTCCAAGGACCGGCGGGGTGGCTGGTCTGGGCTGCCGCCACTGCCTGTGCTCATTGTGCACGGGCCCCTGCTCATCTCCTCCGCCAACGCAGCCACAGCAGTGGCCGGGGACTTCGCCACGGCGCGGCCAACGCCGCGGCTGGGCTGGTGCCGCCTCCGTGCGCCCGGGGCTCCCTCCGTGATCGGGCAAGGCAGGCGCAGGCCGCCCCCGGCCGGTTTCCTGGAGCCCCGGCCGGCCGTCCCACCCACCCTGGGCGGAGGGGGCAGGGAGCACCTAGACAGCTTTTCTTAAGCAGGGCACCTTGGACCTCTCTTTTCAAAGCAAAGAGAGATTGAGAGATTTTCCCCCTTTCCTTTCAGTAGTACCTATGCCAAAGCCTGGAATTTTATTTGAAATCATTTCCACAAAACGAAGAGACCTGAGAATCCGATAATACTGTATTAACGATGAGGAAGAAAACAAATAAAAAAAAAACCTTTAGAAAACTTAATGAAATATACTACCTTTGTTCCTCGAAATACACCTCCCTCTTAACAGCCAACACCTACAATTTAAAGGGGTTTATTACGGCACATAGGTTTTAAAGGATTCATTCTATAGCTGGCTGGCTCTAGGGCAGAAAGAGCACTGGGAAGTAGTCTAGATGAGTAAAGGTATTCACACGATGGCAGCAGGAAGCAGAAAGCAAAGCGAGGAGCTGGGTAGGGAGATAAATCCTTCTGGGTCACCAACCCTAGTGCACTGCCTTTTTCCAAACAGGTCTGACCTCCAAATACCACATTCATCTGTGAATCCACTGACTGGCGCTTCTATGGTACAATCCACTGGTGCTTCTATGATACAAAAACCTTCTAAAAGCCCCACCTCTGAACACATGAGACTTTTGGGATGGACACTTCCTAGAGCCCACAATTCTTGAATCCTATATGCTAGTAAAACTAGCACCACATGAATGATGCCAAGATGGGCTGCCAGTCTGAGCAGTAGCCAGGTTCCTTTGGGTCATGGCTGTGGAGACCTCTAAATGCCTGGCTAGCTAAGCATTGTGAACCAATCCCCAGGCAATCATTCCCTACAGCTCTTTTACAGCAAGATGCCTTGGACATCTCTTCTCAAAGCAAAGTCTTTCAAAGGAGTTTACCTTTTTACAACTTTGAATCAGGGAAGGCTGGGGTTGTACTGACTCCTGAGATGCCCTTAAGCCATCTTTCCTATTTTCCTGATGCAAAGTACCTAGTGTCTTTTTAATGGCCATCTTTTCAGCAACCATGCTCTCCTCCGTCCCAACTTTGCAAATGCTTCCATTCTGGCAAAACTAAAAACATCAAATGGGCCCTTCACTCCTGTTTCTCACTATATATCTAGCTAAAAGCTACCAGAAGTATCCATATCACAGTCTGCATGTTGGGCTGCCCTGAAATTCCCTCTGCCAGGTTAATTAGTCCACTGCCCTTAATCTCAGACTCACACAAAGTCTTGGGACATGGGCAAATGTAGACAAATTGTGTAACACACATGGGCTCTAGTGCAACTCTCAATGGAGTCCTCATTAAAGTGAAACCTCCTGGGCTTGGACTTGATTATGTACAAGTCTATCTGTGTTTTGCTCTTCTGTGTTCCAACCAGAATCTCCAATCAAGCTCAGCTTATAGCATGCTAGTGCTTCTCTAGCTAGCATCTCCAAATCTTTCCAAACTCCACTCATAAGCAAGTTCCAAATCATATGATCAGGTATACAGTAACAACAGCATTTCTCTGTTAACCAAAGTCTGTCTTAACCATTTTTGCATTGCTGAAACAAAATACCTAACACCCACAACTCAAAGAGGTTTATATTAACTTAGTTTTTAGAGGATTCGGTCTCTAGATCTATGGCTTCAACACAGGAAGTGCATGGTGGAAGGGTGTACTAGAGGAAAACTGCTCACATCCTGGTGGCTAGGACGCAGAAACAGAAGGGAGGTGCCAGAGTGGGATATATACTCTTCAGGTCATGTTCCAGGGAACCATCTCTTTTGACTAGGCCCCACCTAATACCACATTTATCTATGCATTCATCAGTGGATTAACCCACCGATGAGCACAATACCCTGTTATGGTCTGTGTCTAGATATCCCCCTAAAGCCTCATGTGGTCATAGGTGGGACTGGATCTAGGGTGTGTGATTACTAAATTAGTCCACTGATTGGGATGGCATAGTTCTGCTGGGATCAAGGATATGATGCTAGGATTAAGGGTATTAGGATTAAGTGTAGGAGTGCTGCCCACCCTAAAGCCAGGTAGCCTGGATAAAATATAAGAGACAAAAAGAGGCTCGCTTACCCACTTGCTTACCTTGCTGCCTTCTGCCTGTATGAAATGCCAACCTGCCTTGGATCCAACCGATTGTGGACTGAAACCGCTACAAACTGTGAGTGAAATAAACCTTTCTCCCCCTAACTTTCGGTGTCGAGTATTTTGTCTCAGCAATGAGAAAAAAGTAACTAAAACACACACCCATGATTCAGTCACCATCTAAAAGTCCCATCTGCAAAGATGCAAATCTCTGAAGACATGAGACTTCTGAGGGACATTCTAGATCTGAACTATAACACGGGTTCTTATATCCACTTGTAGGAATGTATTTTCTTTACCCCTTGGGATAATTTTTCCTCCCTTCACAAATGTTAAAAGACTAAAGGGAGGGACAATTTCCATGTGTTCTCTGAACCCCAGTATCCAATTGGCTGACTACCAATGTGTCTACAAACAATGAAACTAGAGTTGGGGAATACAAATTTCAACATACCAAGAAGTAGGTAAGCAATTAAATGAAGGAGACGAAGATAACAGGATATTCCTCTCAGCAATAGAACAATCAGCTGCTTCTCTGACAGGCTTCACCCCATACCTCTTGCTTAAAGGGCTGACCAGAGGCTGATACTCACTAGACAAGAGAAATGGTCCCATGGGCACCTTTTATCAGGACCAAGCTGCTACGAAATCTAGGACTAGGAGAAGATAGTATAACGGTTAAAGACACACTTGCTTGTAAAGATTCCAGTAAAGAATGTTAATTTGAAGACATTTCATAAACTATGTCTAGGGAGGAGAAAAGGACTATAGGCATGAAGATGTTTTAAAGGCAGAATGAAAGGTTATTATTTTTCCCTTGTCTCCCATTGAAATATTAACAAAAATCAAATTTTAGAAAATACCATACATTACTTGGGGGGAAAACTGTAATTAAATAATAGGGAACGTTATTTCAAGGAATTTGTTGTTGAACCCAGAAGCTAAGCTGAAGGAACAGGGTCCTAAGACAAGAGAGAGCAGGACTGAGGAGGGGGAGGGAGGGGAGGGAGAAACAGACACTGAAGTCCCTGGGGACCACAGCTCTCACCATACATGGAACTCATGCACCAAGCTGGGTTACTCCCTGATGACTTATCACAGGGACACTGCATAATGGGAAGAGACAAGGAAATACCCAAAGAGGGCTCTGAGCAAGAACAGGATACCCTGGAGTCTTAGGTGATGGCTTAGCCCCCACCTCATGTTGTAGAAAACAGTCATGTAGAGCCAAACTTCACCAGCTGTGGACTCAGATGTGTAGAAACTGGAGCTGACTCTGGGGAGGACTCAGTCTTACCACAACCAGTTCAGGTTAGTTTGAACCAGCCACCTTCATGATCTCGGGATGTCAGTCCCATAACTCAGTTTCCAGCATTTTGGTGATTATTTTGCATGTCCTAGCATCCTTCCTAGGAATCTTCAAGCAGATGACGTTTACAGGTCAACAGGACCCCAGGCAGAGGTATCTGGGTCTCGTGGATCAGACAAGCCTCTGCAACTCTGTAGGCCTGAGACAGACTCCTGTGGGATTGTG
>PVJO010021195.1:0-30529 GCA_004026905.1 Hystrix cristata | reverse complement strand
GATTGGGCTCAGGCCCACTTAGCTGTGTGTCCGTTTGTGTCTAAGGCATCCTGATGACTAGCACGACAGTGTGGGAACTTGGAGCCCAGGGACACGGATGCACATGTCGGCGTCCTTGTCAGGCAACCGTGAGGCCGGGAAAGTTGTGGCCTGGCTGCTCTCCTGGCTTGCTTTTTAATAAGCCAGATTGTAAGCCATATTCTCTCGGGAGTCAGAAAATGCACATGTCTGTAAGGGCAGGCTGCTAGGAGGACGGGGGAAATCAAGGGTGCTTCGGGGGCGCTGAGGACCTGGATTTTCTATGGTTGCCCCAGGTGCTCAGGTCCACTTTCTTAAAACAGAGCAGGGCTGAGGGCAAAGGGAAACCTAGGGAACATGCTCTGTCTGGATCCCCTGGTTCCTGCTTTGTTTCCCATTTGAGTTCATGAGAAAGAACAGTGTTAATGTTCAAAATAATTAGCAACAGGAATAGCCTGGGCATCAGTCTTTTGTAGCTCTAGACATTGTCTGGGGCTTCAGATTGTAACCCTTTGGTTTCAGGTCAAGCAAAAGTCCAGGGGGTCCCATCAGAGAGTCCACCTGAATGTTAGCGCTGAGAAGGACCTCTAAGCTTTAGTTAGAGGAACATCATTTGGCCACCCTGACTTGCCACTTTGTATCTGATAGATGAAATTCCATAATCTAAGCCTTACTTTCTTCATCTGTGAAATGGGTTAATAATACTCACTGCGGGATTGTGGTGAGGATTACAAGAACCAAAATACGATATGTTCTCCAGAATGCCTGACACAGACTGATGTCCGTAGCAGGGACAGTTGTTTGTTGTCATTAAAAGACAGTAAGATGGTGGCTGTCCAGTGCAGACAGCTTGCCTCCTTGTTGCCCTTGCTTTCTGTACAGAGTGAGGATGGGACCACGAGGGGCACCGGGCTAGTGTTGCTGACCTGTTGCACTGCCCTCCTTTGCAGAGGAGGGGGGTGTAGGATAAAGTGGGGGGGTTGGGGGAGACTTTGTCCCTGGGCCTGAGGCTACCAGAAAGGCCTCTCAGTCTTCAGATTGCCCCAGCTACGGCTCTGCTGGACCTGTGCAGCCTGTTTTCTAATTTGTAGGCACTTTCAGAGACAGAAGTGGTTTTGAAGACGCTTAGCTACGGCTTGTCCTTCTGAGGCCTGAGTGATAGACTTGAGCCTCCTACCCTATAAACAAGTGATACGCTGCATCTGCCTTTCCCTGGACCAGCCCGCGTGTGCAGCTCCCTTTCACCACACTGATACATTCTTTAAACCATCTTCTGGACCTGCATCCGGTCTCGCAATACGCATGATCTCTACTGAGAACGATGACATGTGTATAGTCGGTCCCATGGTACAGGGAAATGATGTGCTCCACACCCGGGGAAAGGTGGGCTGCTTGCCTCTTTGCAGTACCCCAGTCTAATTAACAACATCTTTTGCTTTGTCTGACTTTACAGTCGTTCCCAGAATTCACCACGCACTGTAGCTGTGTGCACTCAGCTATCTGAAAAGCTCCCGTCATTGATGGGGCCGTCGAAATACCATGCTGTTGTTTTCCTTCTGAGTCTCGCTGATTCGTTAACTGTGTGGTTAGCACACTAACTTGTGGCCATTTAAGTAGGTTATTTCCCAAAGTAATCTACGGCAATGAATAAACCAATATTTGTTTTTACCTTCTTACTTTGATTCCACAGAGTAGCTTGAGTATGCTTAGAAAATGGTGCTTGGGTGAAGCGAGGGAAAGAGAAATGGATGGAAGATGAAGTGGCAGCTTCTTTATTGCCACATCCAGATACAACAAACCTTATTAATTGTGTTATTTTTCACTAGACATTGTATATCCTTAAAAAAAAAAAAAACCCTTCTGAACCAACATTTTCCATGCCTAATATTGTATTATCCTGACAAAGATTTTAGACAGGGCTAATGGAGGGCTGGTTTCTTGAAAGAACAAAATGGATTAGAAAATCCAAGTGTCTACTCACAGTGACTCCAAGAGGAACCGCTCTCTAACTCCTGATTCTGTTTGTTCTGCTTACAGTCCAGAGCCAACCATGATAAATTCAGTATCTCCCAATGTACTAATGACACTTTCCCTTCTTGCTAAGTTCCTTAAGCTCTTGACTCTGAGATTCTTCCTTGATGAAAAGAGCTAGAGGGCTGGGGATTTAGCTCAGTGGTTACAGTGCTTGCCTGGCAAGCACAAGGTCCTGAGTTCGATCCCCGGCACCAAAAAAAAGAAAAGAAAAGAAAAGAAAAGAGCTAGAGAACATTTAAAAATGAACAATAATCTCTAAGCCTGCCTCACAGCTCCCAAGGAAGGGTCAGGGTTTTCAGGAGCACCCAGAGCAGTGCTGGCGAACCTTTTAGAGACGAGTGCCCAAGCTGTAACCCAAAGCCTATTTAATTATAGCAAAGTGCCAACACTGCCAATTAACCCTGAACACTGAGGTTTTAGTTCAGAAAAAACAACTCATACATTAATATCTTTTGTCCTAAAAACACAGTAACATGGGTGCCATAGGCTCGCCACCACTGTGCTAGAGGGAAAGAACCCCCAGAGTCCTCCACTTGGCCTTGGGGGCGGCCGCCTACTGCAGGCAGACTTGAACCCTCTGGCAAGCCCACTTTAACCTGGGTGCCCTTGACTTGTCCCCCATCTTGGCCGTGTCGTGGGACTGCATTGGGCATTTAGACCCAAGGTGACTTGACCACGAGTGAGACTCCAGGTTTGCTGTTCGAGGAGACTTCTCCTTCCTGCCCACTGTATACCCACAAGGCTGGATGGTGTGTGACCATCGTGTCTTCTTCCCAGCGAGATAATAATGGAAACGACTCCCCATCAGCCCTCGCAGCTGCGTGTGGCAGCCAGTGGTGGCTGGCAGAGCTGACTTTCCTACTTGGAAGCCGATTACCGTATCCTGACAGACATGTTCTCTGGGGCCGTTTTCCCGGTGGGAAATGCTGGGACGTATTTTGTGCTTGTTCATTTGCTGTGACATGTGTCACTGACTTGCAATCTCTGACGTGTCTCTTTGTTTTCTGTGTGTTGCAGGCAGCATAGTGTACCTCGGGATGATGGTGGGAGCGTTCTTCTGGGGAGGCCTGGCAGACAAAGTGGGAAGGAAACAGTCTCTTCTGATTTGCATGTCTGTCAACGGATTCTTTGCCTTCCTTTCTTCATTCGTCCAAGGTTATGGCTTCTTTCTCTTCTGTCGCTTACTTTCTGGATTTGGGTAAGGTTTTCTCCTTCGTATTTTATAGTAATGTGTTTATTCATAATTGTGCATGTGCTTCTCCCTAAAGGTCCTCATTACCAAGAAATTATCTCTCTCTATTTTGGGGGTGGTGGTACTGGAGGTCTAACCCAGTACTGAGTTACACTTCGTCCTGAGCTATAGCCCAAGCCCCTTCCACCTTTTTAATTTTTTTAAAGGCAGGGTCTCACTAAGTCGCTAAATTGCCCAAGTGGGGCTCAAACTTGCCATTCTCCTGCTCAGCCCCCCAGGAGACTGCGATTCAGCCTGTGCCACCACTCCCAGCTCAGAAATGATCTCTTAACACATCTCCTCCTCTGCGTACCAACATTGCTGGTTTTTAGAAATGTAATTATCAGTCTCCTAAATTTGGGATAGAAGTAAAACATGTCTATGTTCCCAAGCCCAATAGTTTTATGCATCACTTGCAGGAAACTGGTATTGTTTTAAATGGAGTACTATTTCCATAGCAGAGCACATTTATATGTGTGTCTCTTCTGAAATTTTAATTCAAGAAAGAAGTAGCTCTACCTATTACCATGAACTAAAGATCCCAAACATTTAGGGCTACTCTTATCTTCAGGGTTAGAGTACCTCAGGTAACTCTGGGTTTATCAATCCATGTTATGTGAATGCATGGAAAGAGATAGCAAAGCCTTCTTTTTGAGACAAAAAGTGTCAGTTCTGTTGAATGAACTGAAGTTGTGCTATTCACCAAATACAGTGGCAGAGGACAGCAGCCATTAGTTGTCTTCTCTGAAAAATTTGAAGCTCCACCCTCAGTAAAACCACTAGCTTGGAAAAACTCAATAGCTTGGTTAGAAGAGTATGAGAAACTTAGTTTTGACTTTAAAAAAAAGAATTTATAGAAATATAAAATTTCTGATTAATACTTGAGAATTCAGAGACATTATTTTCAAGGTGGTGATGAAAATTATTTTAAAAATTTAAATGTAGAGGAGGAGGCAGAGCTGGGTTATGAATTTGAGAATTACCAGTTGTACCTGTTGGTGATACTGCAGCACATCCTACACAGCAGAACAATGTGGTGAGGAAAGGTCAGGGAGCCCCAGCATGTCTTTCTTATTTACATATAGTCCTGCCTCCTACGGCTCCTCAAGTTCCACACTCTGTACATGATGGGCACTTAGCAAGTATTTGACTAATTTGCACAGATTTAAGGAGAGTTCTTTGGAATGAAGATAGTGCTTCCCACCAAACCAAAATGGGTAGACTTCAGGAAGGTATAAAAATATCTTGTCCTTGGGAGGAAAAAAATAATCAGAATCAATCATTTCCTTTGTGACCTCTATGAACTGTATGCCAAATAAACCTTTCTTCTTTTAATTTTGGGTGTTGGATATTTTATCTCAGCAATGAGAAAAGTAATTAAAACAGAATTTGATACCAGGAGTGGGGTCATTGCCGTGACTGTACCTGACCAGGTGGCCCAGGACTCTTTGGAACTGGCTCACAGGAAGAGTTTAGAAAGAGATGCCGGCTGGAAGAGCAGCCCTGGAATGCCTGAGGCTGTGCTTGATGGGGAGTTCTGATAAGGGCTCAGAAGACCAGAATGCTGACAGAAATGCTGTCAGCAAATTTTTTTAAAATAAAAATAAATAAATAAAAAGAAATGCTGCTGGTCAAGACCAGGCTTGGCAGGTTTCCACTGGGAAGAAGGACTGCAGTGGCTGTTGGACTCCAGAACATGTGTGTGAACCTTGGCAGAAAGTTTGTCCGCATTTTGCTCACGTACAGAGACTTTGCCCAAGACTGAGATTAGTGGGGGGCTGACTAATAAATCTTGCAGAAGACCGTGTGATATTGAGGTAGTGGCATGGCTACCACTGGGGGCTTTTAGCCAGATCTGTTGAGAATCAAGAGTGAAGAAGCCAAGAGAATAATTTATGTTGTGAGTTTGGCCAGAAAAGAAGCTCCAGTAAAGCTGTGGACTGAGAAGACAGAACAGAAGAGAACTTGGTTGCTGAAAAGGAACAGGAGACTAGGAAAGATGGCCTGAGGACATCACAAGAAACAGCAGGACTCCAGGCTTCACAGCCTCAAGGTTGCAAAGATGAAAGAATTCGCTTTGAGAAGAGCATCCCAGAGCACAATGCTCCAGAATGGCAGCGGCCTAGAGAATTTGTTCCTCAGGATTGGGTTCAGAGCGCTCACCAATCTGGGCACTTGACCTCCACAGACAAGAAAGAAGGGAGCCTGGCTATTGTTTCAGCTCGCAGCAGAAGCACCTGGTGTCATCCATGTGGTGCTGGGTTTTGGGATGGAATGAAAATGTCTACCTCGTGCCATTGCATGTTGGAAGTGTTTTAACTTTCTTTTCATTTGTACAGGGGGCTCAAAGCTAAGAGTTTGCCTTAAATCTCAGAGGAGACTTTAGACTTGGACTTTTCAGCAGTGCTGAAACTGTTAGGACTTTGACAACTCTTGGAGGTGGGCCAAATGCCTTTTGCATAAAGTGATGTGCATGAGTCTTTGGGGGTCCAGGGGCAGAATGTTATGGCTTGTATCTAGATGTCCCCCCAAAGCCTCATGAGGTCATGGGTGGGGGTTGGCACAGCCTCTGAGAGGGGTTTCCTGAGAGAGCTCACAAGGGCTCCACCACAGATCCATTTTGTCTTCTTGGCAGTACTTACCGCCCATGCCTGAAGACCATTTCTCTCTCTCTCTCTCTGTCTCTCTCTCTCTCTCTCTCTCTCTCTGTCTCTCTCTCTCTTTCTCTCTCTTTCTCTCTGTCTCTCCCTCTCCCTCTCCCTCTCCCCCTCTCCCCCTCTCCCCCTGTCTCTCTCTCTCCCCCTCTCCACCCCAAAGGCTTGGGACTCTGTCTTGTTCTACATACTCTTCTTTCAGCATCTGGGGGTCGTTGGTTCCAAGGCCTCAACAGATAATCTTCAACTCCCTCACATAAAATCCCTATAACTCACACACATCCTCCTGTATACTTTATTTTTAAACAGAAGGGATTTATCAAGCAGAATTTCTAAAGCACACACTCGAAGAAATAGAATATGGGCCCTCAAGAGAGAAGCACATTATAGTCTGGAGCTGAGAATATTTATGGGTTTTTGGTGGTGAAAATCTGTGGAATTTGTGAATCTGTAGAAAGTTGAGCCTTGCTTTTCTACAGGGGAAAAGCGATGGCCACCCACAGGCAGAAAGATGAGGGCTCATTTTCCAGGTGAAAGGGTGGCGCCTCCTGGAGCCTGGATGACTTACGGTACCGCATACAACGTGAGCCCTGTGCACATGCTTGTTACACCAAATTGTTCAGGGAATGATGACAAGGGCAAAGTCCACGCATGCTCAGTACAGATGCCCTTGCTTTCCCGGAATACTGACCATGCTGGGTTGTTTGAAGCGCAGATCCACCCACGGGTGGAAAGGTGACTGTGTGGCTGCTGCAAAGCAGCAGGGACAGAACAGTGTGAGTCTGTAGACCAGCGCTAGTTAATTACAGTGTGCCAGAAGTGAGCTAGGAAGCCTACTAAATTCTTACTCAATCACATAAGCAGAAAAGTTCCACCCTGATTTGAATCCTGAACACAAAGTCCCGGCCCCTCAGTCAGTTCCCCAGGTTGGAGCCACTTTACAGACTCAGGACACCCTGAACGAGGGGGAGACCAGGTCCCTGTGGGAGAGGACACCCTACACTGCTGAAAATCCATTCCACTCCTTTTTCTCACAGCCTTGTGCAAAGGGACCAGCGACCTTTAACCAAGGTGACCATGCTGAGAAAGAAAAGCAAAGCAGGCTTTCTCAGGGCTTACCAGGCCCTAGCTGTGAACTGACACTAATTCTAAGAGACCCAAAATGTCACTGTGGCCCACCAGTCAGAGGAGGGGCTTGGAGAAGTCACATGATCTGTGGGGTTTCAGCTTGGGTCCCTTTCACAGTGGTCCAGTGGTCACTGTCTCGGGCCCCAGCCTCCCTCCACACGTCCAGATGGCATGACTGGGACGAACCTATCCACAGTAGGCGGCACCCCGACTCGGCAGAGCAGCTGCCCACCAGGGCCATTGTGGAGAAGTGTAGAACCAGCGAAGTCCTGCGCCACCAAGCCCAGCCTCTTCATTTGGCAGATTTGGAACCAGGATGCCCAGCAAGGAGTTGAGTTGCTGTTAAGTCCCTCTAACTCGCTGCTCTGTGAATAAAGTGTGCGTTCTGAAGCGAGGCGTGGACATCTCCCTGCTGGTGTTGTAAGTGCTCCGTCTGTAAGCGTCCCTCGCAGTCCTGTATGATGTCCCTGTTTCCACTCGAGGGCACTGGAAGGAATTCTTGTTCTGGGCTGAAGTTTACTCAGGTTTGTGATTTCATTGTCTCTAAACGTGCTTTCCTCAGAGTTCATCAAGCCGAGTCTTGAGTACGTCTTAGGAACATAAATATCCCCAGCTACCAAGTATGCTATGTGACTTAAAATATTTATTCAGCACAAAGAAAGATTTTCCTGCTGAGGGTGACAGTGTTTTGTGGGAATGAGGACAAGATCATCACCAGTTACTCAGCTGCCTTTCACTGTCCTAAATGAACCTGGCACCAAGGAACAGGCACATCCCTCCCCTCTTCTGGTACAGAAAATTAGAAAGATGGGAAATGGACTTGGCACCGTTGATTCATTTCATTTGCTCCAGAATTAAATTATTTGTTTCCAGTCACTGTTAATTAGGGGAATGATAATGCCCGGCAGTGTCAGGGTTGGGAGCTTCCCACTCAGGGGCTGGCAGCGCTGAGCATGAAGGTCAAGGGGAAATAGAACAGAAACAGGAGCTAAAATGAAATTTCAGGATGCCTGTGTACTGTAAGAGAAAGAATAGTCATTTCTTCCTCTGTGCAGAGCCTAACAAATGCACACTTCATCGCTCGTTGCAGTATCTATCCATTCACTGCATTAAGTTATGGTAAAATCGAACACCTTACCTCAACAATGAACAGGATGAGAAGGAAATTCTGAAAGCAATACCATTCACAGACACCTCAAGAAAAATCTCTAGGAGCTAACCTAACCAAGGAAGTGGAAGACCTCTACAAAGAAAACTCTAGTACTCTGAAGGAGATTAAAGAGGACATCAGAAAATGGACAGATGTCCCTTGCTCCTGGTTGGGCAGAACCAATATTGTTAAAATGGCCATGCTTCCAAAACTGTTATACAGATTAGCGCAGTCCCGATCAAAATACCAACAGCCGGGCTGAGGATTTAGCTCAGCGGTTAGAGTGCTTGCCTTGCAAGCACAAGGCCCTGAGTTCGATCCCTGGCACCAAAAACAAAAACAAAATACCAACAATATACTTTACAGATCTAAAAAAAAAAAATCCTAAAATTCATATGGATCCAGAAGAGACCCCCAAATACCCAAACAGCAAAAGTGACTTTGGGCAATAAGAGCAAAGACTTCAAGCTGTACTACAAACCCAAAGTGATAATGTCAGCACGGTACTGGAACAAAAACAGACACATGGATCAGTGCAACAGAATTGAGGACACGAAAACCTCCCCAGACATATTCAGCTATTTGATCTGTGACAAAGGGACCAAAGCGTACGGTAGAGGAAAGATGGCTTATTCAGTAAGTAGTGTTGGGAAAAGCGGTCATCCATTTGTAGAAGAATGAAACTGGACCCATGTCTCTCACCACGTCCTAAATTAAAATCAAACTGGATCAAAGATCCAACCAGAAACATTAAACCTTCTGGAATATAAAATAGGTAAAACACTTGAAGACATAAGTGTAGGAGAGGATTTTCTAAACAAAACCTCAACTGAACAAGAAATAGCAGCAAGAATCAACAAATGGGATCATATCAGACTAAAAAGCTTCTGTACAGCAAGAGTCAGTCAGTAGAGTGAACAGACAACCCACAGAATGGGAAAAATGTTTTGCCAGCTACTCCTCAGATAGAGGACTAATACCTAAAATACATAAAGAACTCAAAAAAAGTTAAACCACCTAAAATTAAAGCCCCAGTCAAGAAATAGGCTAGAGAAATGAACAGACACTTCACAGTGGAAGAAATACAAATGGCTAACAATATATGAAAAATCTGTTCAGTATCTCTGGCCATTAGAGAAATGCAAGCTAAAACAACACTAAGATTCCATCTTACTCCAGAAAGAATGGCAGTCATTAGGAAATCGAACAGTAACAAATGCTGGGGTGGCTGTGGCAAAAAGTAACTCTCCCGTATTGGTGGGAATTCAAACTAATACAACCATTATGGAAATCAGTATGGAGAATTCTCAAAGAACTGAAATTAGAAATTCCATACAACCCAGCTATTCCTCTGCTAGGTATCTTCCCCAAAGAGCTTAAATCATCATACTACAGCGATATGTGCATATCAATGCTTATAGCAGCACAATTTGTAATCGCTAAATCCCGGAAGCAGCCTGCATACCCATCAACAGATAATTGGATAAACAAAATGTGGTATCAATATATAGTGGAATACTACCCTGCTATAAAGAATGACAAAGTTGAGGGATTTGTAGGAAAATGTATGCACCTGGAAAATATAATACTGAGTGAAATAAATCAGCCACACAGGCTTAAATACCCTATGATACCTCTCATTGGAGTGAGGCAAAGCACAAGCAAAGAAAATGATAAATGATGGATAGAAATGGACAAGGGAACAGATCTCACCCAATAGGGAAGTGGTCTAAGGGAACAAGGACTAGGGATGAGGGGGAGGGAAGGGGAAGTGAGAGGAATAAAGACGTGCCATCTACAGAATCCTAATAACTCCAATCAATGTAAACATTTGTCATAACGTGAACTAAGACAAATAATATCAATAAGTATGTAATGGTGATAGGGGAACCAGAGCAGGAGGGGGAGGGAAGGGGGTTAGATAAAAAAAAGCTATAGTATGTACATGTAACTACTCCCCAAGATGATTATAAACTGCGTGAATTGCAAACATGTACTAACAAAATTAAAATGTAGAAAAAAAAAAAGAATACCTTGGCTTTGCAGAAACGGTCACCATTAACTGGAATTCTTCAAAGTGCCTTATATGTACAATCCCATTTATTTCTGGTTGTTTTTAATAATTACATGTACAACCCATTTATTTCTGGCTGTTTTTAATAATTAAGCATGCAAAAATAGCATGCATGCTTTTTTAAATTAGAAAACAGAAGCGCAGATAGGTTTTTATTTCCAGATAGTCAAGAGCCCCCCAGCTCTTCTGATTTGTAGTCTGATTCTGAACTGAAAGGTTTTCCTTTCAAAGGTACTTTCTCAAGATACATTTTGGTTCCTTATCACATTGGGAGAATGGAGATTCATTTAAAGTCTTCTTTTTTGGTATAAATTTCCTCACACAATTTACATCTATGGCGCATAGCTGCTGTCTTTAAAACAAGAAATTTGCGTATGATGGACGTCACTTTTTTGTCAAAGACTTTTTTAAGCAAGAGGGTTTACATGGTCATTTCTACTTAATATGGTGGTAAACAGCTTACAGTATTTTTATGGTAGTAAACAGCATGCGGTATGATGCTATTTTTACCTCTGCCTCAATCGTTCACCAACAATTAGGCTTTCAAACCATCATTTTGTCCCTTGCTAGGATATAAGCATTCAAGAGGGAAGAAACCAAGAAAAGATAATGACTTTTAATTACATCCCCTGTAAGATTTATAATAAAATTTTGCAACATCTATATATTAATCAGACTTAACATAGTTCTTTCCACCTTGGAAGGTAAATACACTAATTAGGTTTCCCATTTTCCAAGATTAGTTTTAAGGATATAGCATTCATATCTATGTATTAGGATTAATCTCACTTGACTTTTTTGCTTTGTTTTAATGTCTGTTCTAGAAAACTTTAAAGTGCATGTGTGAGTCAGTTCACATTGTGTTTCTATTGAAAGCACCTTCCAACACAAAGGTTGACCTTTTTGACTCTTAGTATTTTCCATTCTATCCTTAGGCAAAGGTGCTCTTAATCTTAAGAGAGAAGGGATAGAGCAAAAGATCTTCCATACACTTGGAACAGAAAATTGTGAGCTATTAGTCACATGCCCTCTTCGGAATTCACTCTGCGAGCCCCTGAGATGGCAACTTGTGTTCTTTATGCCTGTACCTGCGGCACATGGGTGTAAGCCCAGTACAGTTTACTTGGATGGGGGTGGGTGGATGGAGAGGTGATGGATAAGTTGAGGATGAGTGGGAGGGTAAATGGGGCAATGGATGAGAACACGTGTACAGCAAGCAGCTGGGCACATCCACATGCTTTTATGATTTCTTATAGGTCTTAATGATCATTCATGCCACCTCTATTCATGACACCATTGAGGGGATGTGCTCTTCCAACTGTCTCAATAGCTAGGTTAGTTGTTTTTTTTTTTTTTTCCCAAGATAGTATTAGAATCCTGATCCGTGACTACACCATTCCCTCCAGTGGCACCAGGTCTGCTGCCCCAGGTGCACAGTTCTCCACAGTTTGGGGCCTTCGGAGGCCAATCTGACTGCAAACAAGGCCTAGGAGAGTTGAACACTGTTTTCTTACCAATGCACTATTTTTGCCCAAATTATCTATTTACAGATCAGTATTTTTTTAAATAACAGAATTTCCTAGCAGTTATTCTATTTATATTTTACATAATATTGAGAAAACAACAGCTGGCTATATCAAAGAATATAATTTTTTAAACTGTGGCTTTGGAGATTGGAGGATTAAATCTACCCAAAACACGTGTCCTTCGGCACTGCCATTGGGCAGAGATTTCTGTGCTTGATTTGATGGTGGGTTCAGGTACCAGTAAGAGTGCTGCCCCTAATTATTTCTTCCTTGATTACTCATAACAAAAACGTGCTTCTGTCAATATAGCAACTTATTTTCTGAGCCAGCCCTGCCTATTCAGAGACTACTCGGCCTGTGCACTTTCATCTAAGCCTCAAACACCCTCCAAGGTCTGTGCTATTCTACTGACTTCCATAAAGTGAAATTGCTGAAAGATCCATCTTCAGGCTGCTGCTTTGATTTCTTATTTCTGGGTGCAATTTAGAACCCAGTGAATTGGTTTTGAATTACTTTGTAATTTGCCTGGCTGTTCAATGTCTTCCTCCTTTTTGTTCACTCTGAGTAAGGATTAAAAGGATATTTTTATGCAAGTTATTTGTGATTGTGATTCCTACCATAGAGTAGACCAGTCACTATTCTTTGTATAATCCCCTAATACTTGTCTTCATAAAAGCTGCCACAGTTGGCACTCAGTGAACTTTATCGTCTGTTTCTTAACTGTTTGGGACACATGACATCACAATGCTTATCCGACTTCTTCATCAATTATGCGTCTGCCTAATTCCCTACTTCGCAGTAGAAATGGGAAATGCAAGGTGGAGGTAAAGAATTGTTTGACAGTCACATGACAAAGTAAGCGAGAATGAAATTCCTCTTTGTTACATGCATGCTTGCTGGAGAATTAAAGCAGAACAGAATTACTTAGTGGAATCCCTCCTCAGAGCAAGAAGTCATCAGACATTCCATAATCTCTCCCCTAAAATTATGTCATACTTCAAACCACTTGAAGTGCAATTATTCTTTTCTTTACCTTTAACCTCCCCTTTTCACTGTAGAAACCTGACCCTCTTTTTGTCTAAACAACCAGTGTGTCAGTCAGCTTTCCATTATTGTATCAAAATACTTGAGATAATCAGCTTAAAAAGAACAAAGATCTACTTTGGCTCAGTTTTGGAGGTTTCAGTTCATGGTAGGTGGCCTGTGGCAAGGAAATACGTCACGGTAGAGACCACACAACACAGCAAGCTACTTGCCTCCTGGTGTCAGGAAGAGAAAAGGCAGGCAGGGGCCAGGGTCCTAATGTCCTCTTAAGGGTGCCCCAGTGCCCACAGAGCAGCTGGGCTGGCTATGCTTCTTAAAGATTCCACCGTCTTCCAGGAGCACCTCAGGCTGGGCCAGTCCCCGACACTTGGGCTTTCGTGGGACACCAATGCCAGCCAGAGCAGGTAGCGTGAACCTTAGGGTAAGACACAGGAGCAAATCACCCACCACTAGGCGGCCCCCAAGCTGCAGTAGTGTGCGGTGAGGCTGCGAGACCTGCAGGGATCAGGGTGGGCAGGCGCCCCGCCTCTCAGTGGGATTCACGCAGACCGTAGTACCTGGCGCCCTTCCTCACCTGCCGTGCTAGCCCGATCCACTTGTCACAAGAAACTTCCTCTGTGAGGCTGATGCGTTCTTTGCTTTAAACAATATCACGATTTGCCTTAGAGTTTTAGGAAAATAATATGTTTCATATTTGCCAAACACCTAGACTGAGTCACATGTAATCCTATTGGGGCAGTGTGTGTGTGTGTGTGTGTGTGTGCGTGTGCATGTGCATGTGTGCACTTGCATTGGAGAGAAGTCTCAATTTATTCTAGGGATGTGTTTTAATACAAAATTTTAGACTCTTTATATTTCTATAATTAATTCTATAATTAATTCTTAAGTCTTTAATTCTATAATTAAAGTAGCAAAACCCTATAATTAATATTATTTACAAAAATATTACTTTCATTAAAATTATCTACTACTCCAACTCCGAAAGCTAAATATCAGTATTCTGCTTCCTTTATGTTAATTCAATTATATTGAACCTGGATAATCTTCTTCCTATACAGAGTATGGATTTCTGTGATTATTCCTTCTGTGCCTTGTATTACCAAAAATAATTAAGATTTGACAATTTTTTGACAGCTAATAAAATAGTCTTAGTATCTAATACTGAGAAAAATCCACTATAAAACACTGATCCAATTACTTCATTAATGTAAACATTCATCAAAAACGGATTTAGGAAAAAAAAGAACAAATTTCAAGGGTAGGTATCATTATATAATGAGCAAGAAACGTTCCCTGTTAATTGAATTTAAGGATGTTTTACCCACTGGGTAATGTAAAGATAACTACTTTATGTCTTATATTATGAATTTTTAAAATATGAATCTAATTATATTTTCCACATTAAAATCTCCATTCATTTCAAGAATTTCTCAATTTAACCACTACTGATATTGGGCTGGATAATTCTTTTAGCTCTTCTGGTCACAGTAGGCTATTAGCATCTTCCCAGATCTCCACCTGTTTGATGCCAGTAGTATCCCGTAAATTGTGACAGTGAGAAATGTGTCCAGCTGGGCATGGTGGTGCACACTTGTAATCCCAGCATGCAGGAGACTGAGGCAGGAGAAGCACTGGAAATTTGAGGCTGGCCTGGGCTACACAGTGAGCTTGAGCCAACCCGAACTACAGAGTGAGGCCCTGTCTCAAAAAAAACATAAATAAATAAATAAATAAAAATAAAAATGTGTCCAGCCATTGCCAAATATCTGCAAGCACGAGGGAGAGGGATGCAAAATCAGCCCTACTTAAGAACTATTTATGCGTGGGAATTTGACAATTTCCCTTTAAATATTTTGTATCTCTTTATATATCCTCAGATATTGTATCTTAATGCAATTAACAACATAAAACAACGACAGGTAATAGTAATGAGATAGATTAGCCCCTGGCATGAAGGAAGGAGGTAGAAGAGCAAGGAGAAACGTTTTCTCCTTTGCAAGCTCTGGGGCCTGGGTCATGGCAACGTTTTCCTGTCCTCAGCATTTCACAGGAGTCCACCATATGGTGAGACGCTAGAGCTTCTGCCTTCTCTCGTCTGAATACTTTTATCAATGAGAATTATAGCAGCTACAGCATTTTTCTGGAAGGCCCACAGGTGTTTTAGAAGCTCATGGGATGCCCAGCAGCATCTCCTGGTATCAGCTGTTTCTAAGCGAACTCTTCATGACAAGGAACGTCACTCATCTGAGCGAGGGGTGACCGACGACTTGACAACACTTTGGAGGCGAGGCTGGTGTTAAAACTCCACATCAGTGCCTTCAACTTCTTTTGTGGCCGTATTGACCCCGGAGGTGAAGTGTATTTTCTGCTCATTGAGATGTTTAAATGTCAGAACGGACTATCCTAGAAAACTTGGTGTGGCAACTCCAACCCCGGAGAGTGTGGAATTCAGTTCACTGGTGCATTTCCACTGAGCCAAGCAAGAGAATTCAGAGAGGAAACCCCGCCAGCTGCCAACAGAGTGTGACTCACCAGCAGCAGCCAATATCACAGCGCCGGGAATGGTTTTCCCTGCCTAAGAGATGCCGTAGCAAGCTGCAAGCTGTTTTCCCTCAAATAGACCTCAAGCCCATGATAGTAAATGCTTGGACTCTTCTAAAGACAGCTGCGTGTAAAGAATTTTGCAAAGGATGGAACTAGGCTCCTCGCTGGTTTTTCAGATTTACTTATCCCTCGGCTTTAGAGTCCCTTGTAGTCTGCTGTACAGAGAGTGAGAGATATTGGCACAAAAAGAACCACCTTAAAAAACAGGCATTGAATCAAACCCAACCGGATTGCTTACAAGCCCTAAATGGTAGATGTTCTCTGCCACTTTGATTTGTTGAAAACTGACAGGCAAATCTACAGGCTTCCACTTGAAGTTTCAGCCACGATGGAGCACATTTATCTCGGTTCAGAAGCTCCTGAAATATATGGCCGTGCAACTGCACCTTCACAAAGTGTAGGTTGTAGCTGTTACATACGAAACATCCGGGATTCTGATGAAACCTTAATTAGGTTGTGGAAAGTCAGTAAAAACTGGAACGCTTTGTGCATCACAAAGTGAAGCTACAGAGTAGGGAACTTGCTAGGACTTATGACACTTACAAATGGATTGTTCACATTACATGAAAAAAGGAGCAGCATTAAATGATTTGTGCCCTACACATTTTCTTTTCTACTAACATGGAGTGTTGGGATGCAGCCCTTTAAAATCTATTCAGATGTTGGGTTTTTAAATGCAACAAGCTCTCCATGTCATGAGCGCCCTAAGGAGCTGGGCAGGAGGCACTGGTGGGTGCGCAGAGGGGCAGTGTGTTGCCCCCGGCTCTCACCACCTCCCACACGTATCTCTTTCATATTGAAAAGCTCACCTGATACACCTGGACCTGGTGGCTGTTTCTGTGTGTGCTGCTTTTCCACCACCATGTGCTGCCTTTAACGACATGTGGAGTAGGATCTCTGCAGAGTCGGAGTACTAGCACTCTGTTCACAGCCCGAGAAGCAGATACAGATGATGTAAATCAGGGGCTTTGAAACCCTTTACGCAGCCTTTCACCAAGAAACACATGTTGACCCATTACACAGTATGTGTACACATTGTACGCTATGAGTATGTTTACAGCAGAAACAAAAGTTTCATGAAATAAGCATTATGCTTATTCTTATCCCTATTACTGGAGTTGCACTCTATTTTCATCTCTAATTTTTGAGATGCATTCATAGGTTCCACATCAGCTTCACAACCCACAGATTGAATAAGTAACTTACCTATATCCACTGATGGATAACTACAGTGTCACTGTAAGCAGGGCACATGCACCAAACGGGCTAGATTTTACTCTACGCATTAGTACAGAATATTATAAATCTTGTGGTTCATGCAGTACTTCCAGTTTGAAGCCAAAAAAAAAGACCTTTCCCTAAATTGCTTTTGCTAAAGTCAACACCAGTACTTCTTTATCATATCAAAAGCTCTAAGTAAATCAGTTATTGTTCAATGGATAAACACATTTGATGTCTTGACATCAAATTTATTTGAAATGCCAGTAGTAATTTATCATACAGAAATCTGACCATAAATGTAGCAGCACATAACTATATCATTACAGGATATGATCACAAGTAAGGCAAAGGTTTAGATTTCTTAAGAAGTTATTACAGTAAAGGCACATTGGTATTAATCCCCCTCAAAATACTCCCCCTCACTTAGAACCCACTTATCCCATGTTTCTGCCACTCTCTGAAGCAGCTCTGGAAGTCCTCTCTCAGGAGGGTCTTTAGTTGGGCTGTTGTGGCTGCCTCAACGTCTTGAACTGATTTAAAACGTTTGCCTCTCAGGGTCATTTCAACTTTGGGGACAAGACAAGAGTCACATAGTGCCAGGTCTGATGGATATGGCGGATGGGGACACACACAGTGTTTTTACAAGTCTCCCTTTCCATTGGATGGCACTTGGCCCCAGCATTCTTTTTACTATACCTCATAAAAGCACTTACGAAAGAGAACTTCCAGACAGCTTCAGAAAGTGGCGAGAATGACAGGATAAATGTTTTTGAAGTGAGCAGAAATATTTTGGGATGCGTTCATGGCAGTGTGTCTTTTACTGTGATGAATTTTTCTAAGTTTAAACATTCACTGTATTTTTTAACACACCTGGTATATTACACAGTGTTGTCTCCGCAACTTGTTTATGCAGTGGTGTGGCTTTTCATTAAGTATATTTAAGAATTCGCACCCTGGAGAATAATAGTAAGTAATACTCTTCCCTACTGCCTTACTGAAGCAGTGGTTCCTAAAACTGGGGCTCAAGCCCTATTTGAAATTGTGGTGACATCTATGGCCCGTCTCCCTGAGTGGACGAAACTCTGACTCCGTTCACCCTCTTTGAGAATCCCCCACGCGAGCGATCACTGGCTGGCCGTGTGGGCTCTGCAGACCAGTGGGCACCTCTTACCCTGCCCCTTCTGGAAGGAAGCACATTCCCCTGGGGCGTAAACCAGGGCTCCTCGTTGGATTCTGCCAGAGTCCCTTCTGTTTACACTCGCTCAGCAGTGGTGTCTGCTGGATCGCGACTGCACTGGATGGAGGAAGCGGCCCTTTTGGTTTTGTTTGCCAGCATGTCACCTGACTGGGCTGCGGGACCAGCCGCTGTGCTGTAGCAGGAAGGGAGTACAGATTGCAGAGAGCCCCCTCCAGATATCCGGAGGTGTTTCTGCAGTTCCCATCCCATGGGCAGTGCATATCACAATGTCTCTTTTTTAAAATGAGTTAATAAAAATATTCGCTAGTTCACATTAAATTATTACAGCTTAATAAACGTCAAGTGGATCATCTGATCATACTGAGCAGAAAGCCCGTTGGAATCCCCAGCTAAGCTCTGAGCCGCACGAGCGGAGCACCACTGCCACCTTTTGGCCACATCGCCTAATTGCAGGTCCGAGGTGTTGCAGGGATGAGAAACCTGTATTAAACATGGACGCTGTAATATTAAAATGATGGTCGAAAACACGTTTCTAGACGTGTTGGGGTAGGGAGAGAGGATGTGTTGTTAGAGTTTGCTTTGGCTTTGCCTTTGTATCTCACGTTAGCTGTCCATTCCCCAAGCTCACGTGTTCTCCGTCCCTCTGGCAGGATCGGGGGAGCCATTCCCACTGTGTTCTCTTACTTCGCCGAAGTCCTGGCCCGGGAGAAGCGGGGCGAGCATCTGAGCTGGCTGTGTATGTTCTGGATGATCGGCGGCATCTACGCCTCCGCCATGGCCTGGGCCATCATCCCGCACTACGGTAAGGGGCTGGCCTCGCACCAGCCGGGTGGACGCCCCACCCGCTTCTTCCCAGCCGCTGTCCTCCTCCTAAGTGCCGATTTGAGGCCACCACCTTCCGCCTTATGTTTCTCTTGTCCATGTTTTCTTCTTGTGCACGAATCAGTCTAAACTAGACTGCGTCTGTGGTCCTCTAGGTGGGTGAATATGATGGGGAGAGCGTGTTCCTCTTCTGTACGCTCCAAACGTTTGGGGGTGTTTTTACCCAGCAGCCAGTTCTCTGTGCCAAAAGTCCTTTAGTCTAACTCGGCTCCAACCCTGTCTGCCTGGGTGACAGGTAGATACGCAGGCTAAGGCCTTTGTCCCACAAGAGCAGCCTCCCCAGGTGCCGATCGCAGGTCCAGGTCTCTGGAATTTGGGGGTTTTCACAGCCCCCATCCTCGTGTGCAATCCTGTTGCTGGAACGGCTCGTAGGTATCGGGAAGCATTTAACTTGCCCTTCCTCATCTGTTACCAAGGACGTTGCAGAGGACATGGTGAAGATACACAGAGCAAGGTGAGGGGCTCCGTGCCACCTCCAGGCTCGCCCCCCTCCCGCAGTCCCTGTCCTCAGCAGCCTGGAGCTCTCCAGACCCCAGGGACTTTGAGCGCGCCGTCTCTGTACATGTCACGTAGGCGTGACTGGGCCGCAAGTTCTGAGCACCTCGTCCTGGCTCAGTCTTTCTGTGACCAGGCCCCTCTAGGAGTCCAGCAAATGGTGCTTCATCAGAAAAGAGACTGTCACCCAGAAGTGTTCAAGGTATCTGGAGTTCTGTGACAGGAGCAGAGGGTGAAGGCAGCACCGTGTCATAGCATACTAGAGCATATTGCTACTTTTAAAGCCATCACTCTGGCTTGTCTGCTGTGTGCTGCCACCCTGTGGGTCCCCTCAGTGGAGGTGAGAGGGTTACACAGAGCAGCATTAGCGTTTAAAACAACACGACTTACTGCGTTCTTGCAACTCAATCAGTTCCTCCTAAGCACTCACTGGTCCTGCCACCTCGCAGCACCCAAAGGCCCCTTTTTCTGAGCTGTATTCTCCTGCTACACCAGGAGATCCAAGTTGCTTTGCCCACAAACAGTGGATTGCAGGGGCGGCTCAACAGAACCAGGACTCAATCATAAGGAAAAAGGAGCGTGTCCTTCTGGTCACGCGGGTGTGTGTGTGTGTGTGTGTGTGTGTGTGTGTGTTACAGGCTGAAGTTTGCAAACGAGGACTACTGTATGAATTAAAACTGTGTGGCTTCAGAATGCACCTTTTGAGAGATGCAGATGGAGCCCAGTGGCAAGTGCTTGCCTAACATCGCGAGGGCCTGAGGTCAATCCCTAGCACTAGGGGAAAACAAACAAAACAACAACAAAAAAACCTGACTCTCTGCTCTCTCTAAAATCTAATCGATCATTAAAAATTAGATTTAGAAACTCACTTTGTTCATTTTCTATTTCTCATTCTTTTTTGTTTTTCATTATTTTTCATTCTTGTTCTACTTTTCATTTTTTATTTTTTGCTTTCATTTTAGGATAGAGCCATTTTTCATTCCAAAGCGTAGCTTCATTAGAGAGCAGCCTCAGAGAATTTGACTCGTGCTTCATATCAGATGTAGACTTGGGTATTTGGAAACATTGTAATTTGTTTTACATAATGAGTACAAAATTCCTGTTGCCACCTTCTTTTGATAACCCTAAAAGGTTATATGAAAACTGAAATTGTATTTAAGAGCAGCAGCGACAAAAGACATAGCAGGTGGTTACTGGCCCTGTAGGGGATTTCTCTCCTAGCCCAGCATTTAAAGGAGGATTGGGGTGCAAGCTCAGCGATCCATTTCTGTCTCTTCTGGCCCAAAGACGCCTTCCTGTGCCTTGTGTCCCCCAGGAGGACTGTCCTCTGCCACCATCCGAGGAGCTGACCTTTCTCCCTCCTCTGGGACCCTCGGACCCTCAGAGCCTCCCTCTCAGGGCAGCCACACTCAGCTCGCTGGGTCAAAGGAAAGGAACTTTGGGGCTGCTTCTGGGACGTGTGTTAAGGAAATAGCACTTCGGCAGAGTCTTGCTTTACCCATCACCATGCCCAGAGCTGCTGCCAGTCCGTCCACACGCAGGCTTCATGCAGAGTAAACAAGCTGCCTTGCAGGGCGCAGTTGCAGCTTGATTACCGTTGTCATCAGGTAGTGGTTCAGGGCACAGCCTGGCAACATGGCAGCTTGATTAACACCCCACACGCACACGCACACACACGTGCACACATACACAAACGCACACACAGGCACACTTCCTAGCCGCTTCGGGCCAGCCTTGCCCTCTCAGCCTCTCGGGACAGCCCGCTGCTCGGCTCCAGCCCGACCTTTCCTCTCTGGACCTCCTTGGCGCCTTGGCTTTGTTGCTGTTCCTTCCTGGTCCTCCCCTCCCGTCACATAGCCGAGTGTCACCTACCAGTCTTCTGAAACGCCTAACTCGGAGTGGCTTCTGCATCTGGCACACATCTGCCAAACCGGGATCTGGTTCCTCCAGATCTGCCCGTCACACGGTCCTGCCCTTGAATTGTGCATGACTTGAGATTTTTCTCCTGCTCTGCCGCCCATCAGTCAGTGACTGACCACAGAAAATAAACATAGTCTTCACCTTTATTTTTCCACAGCACACATGAAATACTCCCTGCTTCTATCACAAAGGGCTCACTAATCTATATATACCTGAAACTGGGGAAGGTTGTAAATCGTAGACGATGCACGAAAAGTTGTAGAAACAATCACAACACGGTGAAGTGCCATGTCTGAGACCAACTTGAATTTTTGTGTTGATGGCACCATGAGAGATAATGACCTGGTTAAGAGATAGTCACAGGATATTAAAATCTTGGGGCTGCATTTTAGTGAAGTCTGTCTGTGGTCAGACGTGCAGCACCAACAACAAATTATCTCAGTCAGTCTTGTCCTCTGCTGAGGTGACCAGGGCGCTGATGATTTTCTGTGTTATGGGGTTTTTCAGGGACATTCACTTCCAAAAAATTGATGAAATGCTACATTTCTGCACCTATTGTACGGCTGTTACACTTTTTCTTGAACACTCTTTAGTACGTTTCATACTTTCCTGCTCTCTGAAGATACCCACAGCGGAGTCCCCACCAGATCGATCATCAGATTCTCTGAGCTGAGCACTCATCACTGAGAGATTTTGTTCTTACGCTTTCTAGTTTAAAGTGTGATTGACAAATAAAACAATGTATATTCAGTGTGTTCAAGTTGACGCTTGGATCTGCGTATCCCTTGTGAAGTAATTACAGTATTGAGCTACTTAACATATCTGTCCTCGCCTATATTATCTTTCCATGTGTGTAGTGGCAGCACCTAAGATCTGTTCATAGCGAATTTCAAGTACATAATGCGTTGTTATTAGCTGCGGTCATTACGTCAGACGTTAGGCCCACGGAACTTACTGTCTCATAACTGAAGCTTTAAACTCTTTGACCCCCGTCTCCCCACTTGCCCGGCCCCAGCTGCTGGGACCCATTTGCTTCTCTGCTTCTGTGAGTTTGATTACTTTCAGATTCCACATGTAAGCGGGATCAGGCGGCATTTGTCCTGTCTCTGGACTGTTTCATTTAGTATAATGTCCTTCAGTTTTGTCCACATTGTTGCAGTGTGAATTTCCTTCTTTTTTTGAGGCCAAATAATCTGGCATGTTGAAGTTTTACAGTTCTACAGTTTCAGGTCTTATGTTGAAGTCTTGGGTTTGTGTACAGTGCAAGAGCTGATGCTGCACTAATTTCGTTCTTTTGCATGTGGATATCGAGTTTTTCCAACCATTGGTTGAAGAGACTGCCTTTCTTTCTGTTGTATGTCCTTGCTGCCTTGTACAGTTTCAGGCAACCATTGCTTTGCCCCACTCTCTGCTGCTGGGACAGAACACCTGACACTCCCAATTTAAAAGAGAGGTTCATTTTGGCTCGTGGTTTCAGTGACTCAGTCCATGGTCTGCTGGCTCCAAGGCAGGAACAACATCACAAAAGAGCCTAGAAGAGGACTCACTGCCTCCAGCTAGGGCCGCCTCCTAACAGCCCCTTCAGCTGTGGACTCATCAGTTAACCCTTCCATGCGGTGGTCAGCACCCTCACCATCCAGTCCCCTCTCCTGGAGCCTCTGAATCCAGTCAAGTTGACAATCAGGATTAACTGGCACAACCCTATACAATGAATTTTTTCTGAGTTCTCTATTCTAATCTGTTAATCGGTATCTGTGCTTTTGCTGGTACCATACTGCTTAGATTAATATAGATTTGTAATATAGTTTGAAATCAAGAAATGTGATGCCTCCAACTTTGTTCTTGTTCAAGATTGCTTCAGCTCTTCAGGATTTTTTGGAGTTCCATAGATTGTAGGATTTTTTTTTTATTTCAGTGAAAACAATGACTTTGAGATTTTGATAGAAATTGCATTGACTCTGTAGGTCGCCTTGGGTAGCATCAACATTTTGACAATGCACATCTTCCAATTCATAAACACAGGCTATCTTTCAACTGATTTGTCTCTTCCTTGTTTCTTTTATCAGTGTTTATAGTTTTCTTTCGGCAGATCTTGCACCTTCTTGGTTACCTTTATTCTTATCAATGCTATTGTAAATGAAATTATTTTCTTAATTTCTTGTTTAGATAGTTCGTTGTTAATATACAGAAGCACAAATGGTTTTTGTATGATTATATGTAGTAGAAGTTTGCAGGATTTGTTTATTCTCACAAGTTTTTGGGTGGGCTTTTAAGAGTTCTCTGTGTATAAAATCATGTCATCTGCTAACAGAAACACTTTTACTTCATCATTCCTGCTTTGGATGCGTTTATTTCTTTTTTGCCTAATTACTCTGGCCAGGACTTCCAGTACTATGCTGAGTAAAAATGGCAATTGTGGGCATCCTTGTCTTGCTTCTGATCTTAAAGAAAAAGCTTTCAGCTTTCCACTCTGAAGTGCATCAGCTGCGGGCTTGTCCTTTATTATGTTAGGGCCCATGGATAAGTTTTTAAAGCCTGCAGGTGGTTCAGCCTGCTGCCAGGCTGAGGGTTCTTCAGGTCCCTGCCTCTCCCAGGGAGCAATCTCAGAGGTCTGTTTTTAAGAAAGGCCCCTGCGACCATCAGGTACAGGGGAGGAAGGAAGAGCAAGCCTGGCCTGCATGACTGACTGACTTGTTCAGCATTTGAATTCCAGCACTGTTAGTTTCATCCAGGCTAAAATACTTTCTTGCTCACTGAGTTTAGATTTACACTTAAGATAACTGTGACATCTAGATAGCTCTCTTCTTCAGTGGTACAATTTTTTTTTACTTTACTTAGACAAAGAAGTAAAAGTCCATCCATTTCCTCTACAACCCCTGAGAGTAAAGAGAAAAGAAAAAAGAAAAATCATTTATATTCTCTTTGAATTCTTCAGTCTCTGCCCTTTCATCCCCTTTCACCGAGCACCCACCATCACCTGTACAGCTGGTTGTTGAGGAATGTGGAAGAAAATAAAGTGACTCAGAGCCGGGTGCCAACCCCTCGGACAGTAGTAACAAGACTTCTCTGGAGGAAGGGATCAGTGAATGACATCCACACGACCAGTGCATTCCCATGATAAATATCTCTCATAATTGGAAGCTCACGGACCAAAGGTGCCTTGACTCCAGGTCCAATTTTCTGCACAGTGGCCTAGCAGTCAGGCCATGAGGCTTGAGTTCTGGCCTCAGACAAGTCTCTGATGCAAAGTAGTCTTTAGTGGGTCACTACCGGCTCTAGAAGGAAATCTGGAAGGGTTCTTGTGAGTTAGACACAACACCACAAAGGGTGTCCGGGTGCACATAGGCTGTGGCCAGGATTTCTGATGGAGCGTGGGCTCCGCCAGGCCTGCTGAGACAAATGGTCGTGTCAGCATCAGGCAAGGGCGCCTCCCGCCCCTGCCACCTCAGCACTCTTGGAGATGAAAATCCCCCAGCCCAGACAGACAGTTGTCGATATCTAAAAATTTCCAACCTAAACACCCAGCCTGACAAGGCGCAGGGGTTTCCCCGTCATCCTACACACCTTCCCCATCCACCGCAGGCGTTCTGGAGCTGAAGGGCTCTCTGCTTTGTAGTCCGCTGGGAGGAAAAAGGCCAGCAAACCCAGAGGAAATGTCCTGGCCCCAAACGCTGGTGTACAACAGCTGAGACCAAGTGTCCAAACGAGCATGGCTCTCCTTGACCGAGACGCAGTCTCAGACCAAGGCTTCCGACCCGCAGCGGGAACTGGCTACCAGGATACAGAAAAGCAATGTTTTTTAATCTCTTATTTTAAAAAAATTAATTGTTATTATTTTAATTATATATATTTATAGAGTACAGTGTTGCAGTTTAATACATATACATGAAGGGTAACTGAAAAATACATGTTTAAATTTCTTAAAAATGTTATTACCGTAAAAGATATGTTACCAGTAATCCCCCTCAAAATACTCTCTCCCACTTAGAACACCTATCTCGGCACTCTCGCCACTTTCCAAAGCAGTTCTGGACGTCTTCTTTCATGAGCATCTTTATGAGGTCTGATAAAAATACAGTCACCGTGCTGCCTAGTGCCACCCCACAGAAAGGCAGGCTCGTGAAAACATTACAGCACGTGCTCATCCACCTTATTCACCAGCTCTGACACTGCACATTCGCCCTCTTCCCCAAAGTCAAAGCAACCACGAAAGGTGAATGTTTTGAATCAGCTGAGGACATCAAGACAGGCGCCGCAGCGCAACTAAGGGCACTCGCGAAAGAGGACTTCGGAACTGCTTCAGAGAGTGACAAGAGCAATGGGACAAGTGTGTTTGAGGCCAGGAGTATTTGAGTGGGATTAGTGGCAATGTATCTTTTCCTGTAATAATTTTTATTCTAAAACACCATATGTTTTTCATTACACTGTGGTACACGTAATTATCAAATTGGGATAGTTAGGTTTGTTTTAGCCCTTTCAACATTCCAAAAATGTTTGATGAATACATAATAATGAGGCATATTTATGAAGTAAAATACATAACCAAATCAGGGTGTTTCTACCTCCTTATCATTATTTCATGTTTGGAACCTTTGAGCTACTCTCTTCTATTTATCCTTAAAGCATGTGACAGGCGATTATGAACACAGCTACCCCACTCTCTTGTGGAACACCAGAACTCACTCCTTCTAGGTGTGTTTTGGTGTCCCTCACTCAGGCTCCCTCTGTTGCCCCACACTCAGCCTTCCCTGCCTCCAGGAATCATTATTCCACATTCAGCTTCCACATATGAGAGAGATCAGGTGGTATTTGTTTGTCTGACCTGTTTCACCTAGCATCATGCCCTCCAGTTCCATTTTACTGCAAACAGGTTATCATTTTTCATGGCTGAATCGCACTCCCTTGTGTGTATATATACCACATTTTCCTTATCCGTTCATTTGTTGGGGGCATCCAGGTTGATTCCATATCTTAGCAACTGTGAACAGTGAAGCCAGAAAGATGGAGGTGTATCTCTTTGACGTGCTGATTTCATTTCCTTCAGATGTACCCCCAGAGGTGGGATGGCTAGATCCTACGGTAGGTCCTTCTTTAGTTTCTTGAGGAGCCTCCTACTGCTACATTGCAGCTGTACTAGTTAGTTAACATTCTCATGACCAATGTGCAAGAGTTCCCTTTTCTCCATCCTCACCAGCATTTCTTGTTTTTTGGCTTTTTTTCTATTAATAGTCATTCTAACAGGTGAGATGGTCGCTCATTAAATGGAGAGCAAAACAAGCAGTATTTTCAGGAACAGATCGCACAGGCACAAAGCCTCCAGCCGCCCTCCTCCCGCCCACACTCCCTGGTAATCGGGACACATCAGCCTTTGCTGGGAGCCCCACTGCATTCTGGGAGAACAAACAGGAGCTGCGGCTGAGTCATCACCCTCCATCCTCGCGTCCCCTTGTGGCTCTGCGAGCATCGGATGAGGTGTTCTCCCGCTCAGCCGAGGCGGAGGATTTCGCATGAGGAGCCTCCCCTCGGCCCCACTGGCCTCCTCTGCAGACACCACCGGCCGGCCCACCCCGCTGCTCTAGTCACAGTGAAATGTGCGGGCTTCGGAACACACGTGTTCCTGAGGCTGCCCAAGCACCCTCGCGTCCCCGCTTGCCCTGACTCGGAGGTGTGTGGGGCCAATGTATCTGCCCTCCGAATGGTGAGGGAAGAGGGAGGGCCGAGCGGAGGCGGTAGCTGTCTGGTGGAGGGAGGAATCCAAGAAGGATAGGGAGCTTTTGTGCACAAGAAGGGAGGTACTCTGGCGGTGGAAAGAGGAAAGGAGCGAGGGATGTCCCCAGCCCCAGTCCTGCTGCTCCTGTGAGCTCTTTCAAGCTTTTCGGTTTCCCTTGGCCACTGCCCTAGACAGCATGTGGTGAGGAGTCAGCCTGACAAGCAGGTAGACATTCAGTGCATACGTAGTGCCCAAAAGTACCAGCTGTTATTACTACCAGGACTGAATATGCAAAGTTGGAGCAGCCCTGTCTGCGCTCAGGAGCTATAGGGGAAGAGAGAGAGAGAGCCCAAACCTTGCACACAAAAAAGAGGACAGCAGTTCAGGTATTGGGAGAGCAGCAAGGAGAAAGTGATTCTGTGAAACCTCCCTTAGCTGGAACCTGATGACGCAGAGCCCTCCCATCACGCATTGTTTGGATGAATTCACATTCAAAGGACACACAGTGTACAAGACCCATCTCCCAGGCCACGGTGCTCTCTCCCAGGCAGGAGGAGCGAGAGCCTGCAGCCCCGTCCTGCCTGCAGCTGACCCTGTGGGTTACTCGGGCAGCACCAAGCCCACCCCTCTTTCCAGAATAATGTTTTTAAATGCAGAAATAGGAGTAAATAGGATTGTAAATGAAACCAATTGTTGGAAAATGGTTGCCAAGATGTATTAGCATGTTAAATAACAGTCTAGTGGCAGGGCTGGTTGCTACCATGATGTTAAGGTAGATATGAGTATAGAATCTGGAAATGCAACTGTTGCTTTCTTTTAAATCCAAGACAGCCACTGGACCTTGGATTCTCTGCAGAATCCCACATTGCATTTCTTCACTTTAGTTAAAATTAGAACCAACCAAATATAAGGAGAAAAAAAAAACAGACAGAGGCATAAACAAGAGATAAGTTTATTTAATATCCCATGAAAGAAGTCTGGGTAGAGGCAGTCCAGGGCTGGCATGGTAGCTCAGCAGTCATCATCAAAGGTCCTAGCTCCCTTTGTGCCAGTTTTCCACTATTCTTCACACCTTCCAGATAGTAGGTCCACGTTCTGGGCAGCACAAAGTACAAAGGATGTACTTGTACTCCTGCCAAGAATCTTCTTGTAAGTGTCACACAAAGCCACTTCAATCTCATCAGCTAGAATGTCAACACATGACCATATCTAGCTGCAAGGGAGTCTTGCAAATGTATAGCAGTCTCCCATTCCAAGCAGTTAGCAGAATACAAATCAGGGTAGAGGGGATGTTGGGAGATAACTAGTTATCCCTTTTGCACCATTCCGTTCTTCCTCTGAAAACTCCCTTAGGAATGTTCCTCCATTTCATAATTCAGTATTTTACTTTGGTCCTTCAGTATTAGCCAAGTTATGGATGCAAATGACAGAAAGCAACTGTGGCCATTTTAACCAGAATAGGAATTTATTGGAAGGCTATCAGGCCTCTCACAGAATGGGCAAAAAGGCTGGAGAACTAGGCTCAGAAAGCAGCAGGAGCTCAGAGAATTTGTCCTTAGGTGGCTGACATGACTCATCAGTAAACTCAACATTTCCATATGCGGACCCAAAGACAACACTTGTAGTTTAAGAAAAATTAGCCCAAATTACACCGCTTAAGTTTCCAGAGCACCAAGGAGCTTTTATATTGGTTTGATTTTTCCTCCTAAGTCATAGAATGTGACATGTTTTCTCGGTGAAGTGCAGCCCTTTGGTGCACCACATGCTGTTAATAAATCTTAATTACCTGAGCATGGCATTGTGGACAAATTACCGCAGCACCCCAGTCAGATAGAATGCTTAGCAGACACTAACATGTATGGGGATAGGAATCAGCGCCTATCTGAAGGAAGCTGGGTGTCTTAGTCACTTTCTCATTGCCTGGACAAACTACTCAGCACACACAACTTAAAGAAGAAGTTTATTTTGGCTGCTGATTTCAGTACGCGGTTGATGGCTCCAAAGCAGAAACAGCATGGTGTCAGGGTCTGCCAGAGGAAAGCTGCTCATAACATGGCAACCAGGAAGCAGAGAGAAGAGAGAGGAGTTGGGGAGGGAGATAGACCCTTCCACATCATGCCCCCAGTGACTCGCCTCTAGCCTGGCTCCGCCTCCTAACAACACATCTAGTTCTGAACTCATCTGTGGGCTAATCCACTAATGAGTACAGTGTCTCATGATTCACTCACCTTCCAAAAGCCTCACCTCCAAACATGCGAGGCTTTGGGGGGACATTCCAGATGCAAACCATAACAGTAGATGTGGTTGGTCTGGCATGGCCTCTGTAGAGTGTAGACACAAAGTCCAGGATCCACAGCCAGTGAGAATCCTCCTCAGCATTTCAGAGGGGACCAGAGTTCCTGGTCCTCAGATCACAGTGGACTGGGCATTTAAGTCCTCCCCGCAATAAACGTGAAACCCAGCCTAGATCTCCCAAGAGCCCTAGAGAACTCGATCTCCAGTGGAGAGAACCGGCACCTATGTCTTCAGTGGATGAAGAGTTGGTTGATGTTGGGATTTGCCTTGAGAACAAATGGCATATGCATTTCATAGCATAAAAATTAGTTTTAAAAGTTAACACCAATAACAAATGCTGGTGAGGATGCAGAGAAATTGCATTTTCATGCATTGCTGGTGGAGATGCAAAATAATCCGGCCACTATAGAAGATAAATTGGAAGGACTTTTGTTTGTTTGTTTTGGATTTGGTTTGGTTTTGGTTTCAGTTTTTGAGACAAAGTCTCTCTATGTATTTCAGACTGACCTTGAACTCGCAGTGTAGTCCAGGCTATTCTCGAATTCATGTTCCTCCTGCCTCAGCCTCCCAAGTGCCCGGCTTTTGTTGGCAGCTTTGTTAAAAACTAAACATATACCTAATCTATGACCCGGCAACTGCACTGCTGGCCATTTCTCCCTAGGAAATAAAAACTTACAGCCACATGAAATCCTATACGTGATTGTTCATAACAC
This sequence comes from Hystrix cristata, assembly GCA_004026905.1. Taxonomy (NCBI): domain Eukaryota; kingdom Metazoa; phylum Chordata; class Mammalia; order Rodentia; family Hystricidae; genus Hystrix; species Hystrix cristata. The sequence goes on along the minus strand of PVJO010021195.1, from coordinate 632 downwards.
CTTTATTTGTAATACCCCCAAACTAGAAACAACCAAAATGTCCTACAGTACAATAGAATGCTACCAGTAATAAAAAGAAACAAATGATTGCTACCAGAGCTTATATGGACCTCAAGGGTATTTTGCTGAGTGAAAAATCCAATCTGAAAGGAGTTATTTGTACTTCATTCTAGAAATGACAAATGTAAAGATGGAGAGCAAAGTAGGTGTGGACAGGGCATAGGTGTGGATAGGGCAAAGTAGGTGTGGTCGGAGAAGGGGGTGGGTGTAGCTATAAAGAGGTCACACCAGGGAAATCTCTGTATCGGTGGGATAGTTCGGCATTTTCATTTCCGAGATGGTACATGAATCTACATGCATGATGAAATAATGTAGAACCATGTACAGTCAGCCCCTTTATGTCCATGGGCTCCACGTCTGCAGTCAGTTGACCACAGAGCAATAATCTGCAGGTGCTGGGGATGTGGCTCAGGACAGAGCACTCACCTGGCATGCTCAAGGTCCTAGGTCTAACCCCCGGATTGAAGGAGAAGGAGGAAATTGCGTCACATGACATCTATAGATTTTTTTGTCATTAGTCCTTAAACAATACGGTGTAACAAATACTTACATAGCATTCGCGTTGCATTGTC
>PVJO010021194.1:0-30536 GCA_004026905.1 Hystrix cristata | reverse complement strand
ACATAGTGAAAATGGCCATACTTCCTAAATTACTATACAGATTTAATGCAATTCCAATCAAAATTCCAATAACATACTTCACAGAATTAGAAAAGGCAATCATGAAATTTATCTGGAACCAGAAGAGACCAAGAATAGCAAAAACAATTCTGGGCAACAGGAATAAGACAGGGGGCATCACAGTCCCCGACTTGAAATTATATTATAAAGCTTCTGTGATAAAAACAGCATGGTACTGGCACAAAGTCAGACCCGAGGACCAATGGAACAGGCTAGAAGATGCAGAAATAACTCCAAACACACTCAAATATCTTATCTTTGAAAAAGGAGCCAAACACCCTCACTGGAAGAAAGATAGCCTCTTTAATAAATGGTGCTGGAAAAATTGGCTTACCACATGCCAAAAACTAAAACTAGATACATGTCTCTCACCATATACTAAACTAAGATCGAAGTGGATCAAAGACCTAAACATAAAAACAGAAACAATAAATCTCCTAGAGAATAAAATAGGAAGAACTCTCGAAGACATAGGGGTTGGAAAAAAATTTATAAATAAAACTCAGGCTGCACGGGAAACAATTCAAAGAAACTTTTTTTTAAATGTGGAAAAAAATGATAGAAAAATGAACAAAGGACAAAACAGTATAACATGTGTTGGCAAGAACGTGGAAAACTGGAACCCTCATACATTGCTGGTAGAATATAAAATGGTACATTCACTGTAGAAATAGTTTGGCAGTTCCTAAAAAGGTTAAACAGAACTACCATATGACCCAACAAGTCCACTAGCAGAAATATATAAGAGACTAAAACTATATACACAAATAAAAGCTTATATGTGAATGTTCATAGCAGCATTATTTGTAACAGTCACAAAGTAAAAATAATACAAATGTTCACAGTGGATGAACTGGATGATGTACCCAGCAATGATATTGTTCGGCAAAAAAGGTATGAAGTACTGGTGTGTGCTACAACATAATGAACCCACAGAAAATTATTCTGTGGAAACCAGGCATAAAAGGCCACAAATTATGAGTCCATTTATATAAAAGTCTAGAATATGCAAAATCTACAAAGACAAAGTAGATTACTGGCTGCCAGGGACAGGGGGAATGGAGTTCGGAATGACAGCTGACAGGAAGGGAGTATCTTTGTGGGATGATGGACATGTTCTGGAATCAATACACTGGTCACGTGACAGATGCACAACACTGTGAATAAACTAAAAATCCCTCAACTATACACTGTGAAGTAGTTAAAATGGTAATTTTTATGTTATGGGGATTTTATTTCAATAAAAATATGAACATAAAAAACTGCTGAATGATTTTTTAAGTGAGAGTGACAGCAAGAGAGAGAGAAAGAGGGAGAGCAAGAGAGAGTGCGCGCATGAGAGAGCTACCAGTTGACAAAGGTGTGAGGAAATAGGAATTCTCATATATTGTTTGTGGGAATTCTAACTGATCCAGTTTTTACAGAGGGGTATTTGGCAATGCCTAACAAAACTACACATACTTTTTACCTCCACTGATTGAACAATTCCACTACTAGGAATTATGCCAAAGATTACTGCTCTGGACTCAATGTCTATGCCCAAATGCCTATGTTGATACCCACTCCTCAGTGAGATGATAGTAGAATACAGGGACTTATGGAGGTAACTAGAATAAGAGTGGGGTCTTCATGATAGGCTTAGTACATTCATGAGAATAACAGAGAGCCTGCTTCCTTCCTCTACAAACTTAAAACCTTGTATTTACAACCTGAAGAGGGTCCTTACTATACTAGGGACCTGAATCAAGATTTCAGTCTCTCTTGTTTATAAACTACCCAGCAGATGTCCTTTCTTAACAGCAGCCCAAGAAGATTAAGAAACAAACTTAGAACAACACGACAAAGCATATGCACAAGGTTATTCACTGCAGGCAGAGCAATGGAAAACAACTAAATGCCCATACACAGAAAAGGAACTGAATAAACTATGGTACATTTCCACAATGAAATATGAATCTGTTCAGCAGAGACGGAAGAGAGGAAAGAAGATCCCTATAAGTGATTAAGTAAGATTTCCAGGATATATATTAAGTTCAAAATTCAAAGTATAAAGGATAGTCACGGGTACTTTTTGCATAAAAAGAAAAGGGAAATAAAATATAAATGTATCTGTTTGTATGTGCCCCAAAAGCCCAACAAAGTAGAACGGAAGACCAGTGAGACAAATGGGATGGGTGGAACCAAGATGGAAAAGAAGACAATGGGGGAAACAATAAGGATGACACTTCTGCACACATCTTGGTTTTTTGTTTTCTTTTTGTTTGTTTTTTTGGGTGCTGGGGATCGAACGCAGGGCCTTGCACTTACTAGGCAAGCACTCTACCACTGAACTAAATCCCTAACCCCTGCACACATCTGGGGGCAGCATTCTTTCTAACTGCAGATACTAGAGTGCTATGGTTTGTGTCCAGATGTCCCCCCAAAGCCTCATGTGGTAAGAGATGGCTGGATCTAGAGTGCGTGATGCTGGGATTAAGGGCGTGTGATTACTAAATCAATCCACCGATTGGTTTGGCACCACCCTAATCCTAGCAGCCTGGATAAGATACAAGGCACAGGAAGAAGTTGTTTAGGTCCCTTGCTTGCCCTTCTTGCTTGCCTTGCTGCCCTTTGCCTGTCTGCCATGCCAACCTGCCTTGGATCAAGCCAATTGTGGACCCAAACCGCTACAAACTGAGCTAAATAAACCTCTCCTCCCCTAACTTTGGGTGTCGGGTATTTTGTCTTAGCAACGAGAGAAAAGTAACTAAAACAGAGAGATTAGCAAATTTGACCTGATTTTGAATTTGACATTACCCCCAACAGGAATTTAACATTATTTTCACAAGTTAACATAAAATATTCACTAAAATTTGGCCATATGGTTGGTGAAAGAGCAAGAGTCCCGAAATATCAAAGGTCTGAAATTATTCAACTAGATAACAATAATAAAACGGTAACTAGATATTCCATTACCAGGAAATTCAGCAATGCTTTCCAAGTAAGTTATCAAAAAGAAATTGGAAGTATATTGAATAGAAAGATAGAGTAAAATATCAAAACTATGGATGTATTCCCAGCACCCCTGCAAAAAAAAACCAAAACTTTAAAAAAAACTGTGGATGTAGACAGGGCTGTGGTTAATATTCATACATTTAAATGCATAAATAAGACAACTAAAAATGATCTAAGTATGCACATCTAACAAAACAATTTAGAAGCTGAAAATATAAGTTATTTCTTTCAGAAGAATAACAAAAGTGATGTACCTCTAACAATACTAAAGAAGGATAAAAAGGGGAAAGAGAATATAGAAATATTCTACCATTTAGAATGAAGAAAAAGAATAATACTATTAAGATAATTGATATAATTATATTAAAAGACTGAATATAATATTCTCATAAATAAAAATTACTAATAACTATGCCAATGAATTTGAAAATTTAGATGGAGAGCACAATCCTTAAAAAACACATATTAATACATCTAAAATGTACCATTAAAGTAAAATAAAAGACATCTTAGGAAAAAAGACAATAAATATAAAAAAAAGACAGTCTATACTTAAAATTCTTCCCACAAAGGAATACTTGAATTCTGACAAATAATATTAATCTTACAGAAAGTCAACAAATATAGAATATCTCCCCATCTGTTCAGTAAGACCAGCAAAAGTGACACCAAAACCTGACAAGAAAGGATACCAATTTTAATCCAGCAATATTTAAAGAGTACATCAAGACTAGAGAAGTTTATTCTAGGAATGCAAAGGTGATTATGCACTGAAAAAGTAATCAATGTAATTCATCACGCTTTCAGAAAGGGGAACAGCCAGAGTTATCCTAATATACGCAGAACCAGCACTGATAAAATCTGCCAACTACTCATGAGAAAATCACTTAGCAAACTAGAAATAGTAATAAATTCCCTTAATTTGATTAAGAGTATCTACATGAGATTTAAATTTAACAACAGTGGGAAAAACTCCCCTACCCTAGACTAAAAATATGATATGGATGCTCACTATTACTGCTTCTAAATGACACTGCTGTAAAAATCACTGCCAAGTGCTATAGGTTAAAAAGGGTTTGGGGAGGATAAGAGGTATAATGTAGAGAAAATGGGTTATCATTCTTTAAAGATATGATTACAAAGAAAATCTAAATCTACACAGATAAACCACCAGAATTCATAAATGATTTAGTAAGGTTGTTAGAATACCAATCAAAACCAACTGTACTTCTGATTATTTTAGCTATCTTTTTTGCTCCCCAAATTAGATGGCAAGGATGATTAAATAAAGCACAGTATCAGATGCTTCCCGAAAAAATAAAAACACTACATCTCAAGAGTAATCAGAAACACTGTGCTTGGTGGTGGCACATTCCTGTAGTCCCAACTACTCAGGAAGCTGAGGCAGGAGGATCACACGAGCCCAGGAGTTCAAGACCAACCCGGGTAACATAGCAAGAACCTGTTTCTTTAAAAAAGAAAAAAATGGCCAGAGAGGGGTTGGGGATTTAGCTCAAGTGGTACAACATTTGCCTCACAAGCGTGAGGCCCTAAGTTTGATCCTCAGCACCAACCCCCCAAAAATGGCCAGAGAACTGATACATTAGCAACGAAAAAGCACTATTTATAATACCGAGCAAACCATAAGTGTAAATAAGGACAAAAAAGTATAACAGATACTAAATAAAAGAAAGATAATATTCAATAGGGAGAATTAGAAAGGGAGAAGGGGGAAAAGAAGGAAAGGAAAAAGAAAAGAAAGGGGAAAAGGGGAAAAATGTAAATAAAGCTACTGTAAATAGGGAAGGGAGGGGGAGTGCGGGGTGGGGAAGAAGGGGGGGATCCAAGATATATCATGTAGAGGTACAAATTAACTATGATGAATGTGATCACTATGTATACAATGTACAAACCCATGTTCTTGGTAAATAAAAAAAAAAAACCTTAAAAAAAATTGAGCAAGTCAGGGAGAAGCTATATCAAAAATATGACAATAACCAAACTATATCTCTGTGGCTCAAAACTCAAGGTAGGAACAATTATTTTTTAAAAGATAAAACTGTTACAATGTTACCTGGGTAAAGCAGTTTTCCATGATAAAATGTGATTTCACTTCATAATTTCATGTTTTATCTGCTTGTCAAAACTCAGCACTCCCTGAGTTCAATTCCCAGTACAAAAAAAAGTCCTATTTGTGCTACACACTGTTAAACAGACAACCTTTCTGTCACCAAGCCTTCCTTAACTCCCTTCGGATAGTTCTGGGTCTATTCTGTTAAGAGATACCCAACCTCCACTGGTAGCAGTCATAGCTCTTCATGTTTGTCCTTCTATTGGCCTGGAAGATGCTGAGATCCTGGCATCTATGTGTCACCTTACTGAGCAGGCACCACTGCATAGTGAGTCTGAGAGATGAGAAATCTTGAGTTGCTCTCCGCCACACAGACAATTCTGTTTCTACAAAGAGACTCCCCTCTAATGTGTGGGGGTTTTGCATTTGTTTCTCACTCATTGCTGGAGTTCAACAACTGGGACTGTCAATTTTCTGAATGTCTCTACATGAAAAAGCCATTTGCCCTCCCAAATGTCTTTTATAGGGCTCTTTTTGTTATGTAGCCCTCCTGCATCTGGCACCAATTCTTTTAAAACTTTTTAAGATTAACCACTCAGGATCTGCTAACTTTTTTTTTGGTGGTGGTAGTGGTCGGATTGAACTCAGGGCCTTACACTTGGTAGGCAAGTGCTACACCATTGAGCTAAATCCCCAATCCCAGGATCTGCTACTTTGGAATACTATAGAATATCTTTTTCAAAGAACTATCAAAGAGGAAAGGAAAAGAATTAAAAACCTAAAACTGTACATGGCTTGGACCAGTATTCCTCAAACTATTTGTGATGGACTAGCTCTGTTTGGATTTCAAAAATGTCACAGACCAATCAATACTTTTGTAAAATATAATGAAAAGAAATTTCTAAACAATACAAAGAATCGATGAATCGAAGAGTTGGTTCTTTGAAAGACTAAATAAAATTAACAAACCCCTGGCCAATCTTATCAAAAAAGGAAAGAAATGACTCAAATCCATGCAATAAAAAATGAAAAGGGCGAAGTCACAACTGACCCTGCAGAAAAGCCAAAGGATCATCAGTACCTACTTCAAAAACCTATACTCAAACAAGATGGAAAACATTGAAAAAATGGACAGATTCTTAGATACATATGAATTACCAAAGTTGAGTCAAGAAGAAATAAAAATACTAAATAACCCAATATCATCCACTGCAATTGAAGAGGTAATTAAAAACCAACCAACAAAGAAAAGCCCAGGTCCTGACGGATTCAAGCTGAATTCTACAAGAAATTTAAAGATGACCTAATACCACTACTCCTCAAACTCCTTAAGGATATTGAAAGGGAAGCAGTACTCCCAAAATCATTCCTGGAAGCAAGCATTACCCTGATACCCAAACCAGAAAAGGATCGAACCAAAAAAGAGAACTACGGGTCAATTTCCCTAATGAACATAGATGCAAGAATTTTCAGGAAGATACTGGCAAACAGGATACAACAAATTATCAAGAAGATTATACACTACAACCACGTGGGCTTCATCCTAGGGATGCAGGGATGGTTCAACATATGCAGATCAATAAATGTTAATACACCATATCAACAGAGTCAAAGACAAAAATCACATGATCATTTCAATAGATGCAGAAAAAGCATTTGACAAGATCCAATACCCATTCACGATAAAAACCCCACAGAAATTAGGAACAGATGGTCTATATCTCAATCTGATAAAAGCCATCTATGACAATCCAACAGCCAACATCATACTAAATGGTCAAAAACTGAAAGCTTTCACTCTAAAATGAAGAACAAGACAAGGCTGTCCACTATCACCACTCTTATTCAATATAGTTCTGGAAATATTAGCCAGAGCGATGAGGCAAGAGAAAGAAATAAAAGGAATAAACATAGAAAAGGAAGAAGTTAAGCTAGCATTATTAGCAGATGACATGATACTCTACATAGAAGACCCCAAGAATTCCACCAAAAAACTTCTAGATTTAATAGCCAAATTCAGTTGCATAGCTGAATACAAAATCAACACTCAAAAATCAATAGCATTTCTATATACAAATAACAACTCACTGAGAAAGAAATTAGGGAAGATATACCTTTCACAATCGCATCAAAAAAAATGAAATACCTAGGAATCAATCTAACAAAGCAAGTAAAAGATCTTTACAGTAAAAACTACAGTACTCTAAAAAAGGAAATTGAAAGGGATGTTAGAAAATGGAACGACATCCAATGTTCTTGGGTAGGAAGAACCAACACAATGAAAATGGCCATACTTCCTAAGATACTGTACAAATTTAATGCAACTCCAATGAAAATACCAACAGCATACTTCACAGAATTAGAGAAAGCAATCATAAAATTCATCTGGAACCAGAAGAGACCAAGAATAGCAAAAACAATTCTGGGCAACAGGGCCAAGGCAAGGGGCATCACAATCCCTAACTTGAAATTATACTACAAAGCTACTGTGATAAAAACAGAATGATACCGGCAAAAAGACAGACCCAAGGATCAATGGAACAGGTTAGAAGACGCAGAAAAAACTTCAAACACACTCAAATACCTCATCTTCAACAAAAGAGTCAAACACCCTCACTGAAAGAAAGATAGCCTCTTTAATAAATGGTGCTGGAAAAACTGGCTTGCCACATGCTGAAAACTAAAACTAGATACATGTCTCTCACTATCTACTAAATTAAAATTGAAGTGGATCAGAGATCTAAATATTAAAATAGAAACACTAAATCTACTGGAAGATAGAATTGGAAGAACTCTTGAAGACATAGCGGTAGGAAAAAAATGTATGAACAAAATTCAAGACTGCACGGGAAACACCACAAAGGATCAGTACTTGGGATCACATCCTATTAAAAAGCTTCTGCACAGCAAAAGAAATCACCACCAACAGAGTGGTGCAAAAACCTGCAGAGTGGGAAAAAATTTTTGCAAATCATTCCTCAGACAAAGGTCTAACATCTAGAATATACAAAGAACTTGAAAAAATCAGACTCTCCCAAATTTAGAGACCCAATCCAAAAATGGGTATCTGAAATGAATAAACATTTCTCAGATGAAGAAATAAAAATGGCAAATAAATATATGAAAAAGCGTTCGACATTGCTGGTCATTGGAGAGATGCAAATTAGAACAACGCTAAGATTTCATCTCCCTCCAGAAAGCATGGCTATCATCAAGAAATCAACCGATAACAAATGCTGGCAGGGCTGCGGGGAAAAAAGGAACCTTCCTCCACTGTTGGTGGGAATGTACACTGGTCCAACCATTGTGGAAATCAGTGTGGAGATTCCCCAAAAAACTACAACTAGAGGTTCCATTTGACCCAGCTATTCTTCTGCTTGGTATTTTCCCAGAAGAATTAAAAACATTGTACCACAGTGATATATGTACAACCATGTTTATAGCAACACCATTGGGAATAGCTAAGTCTTTGAAACAACCCAAATGCCCAACTAATGAATGGCTAAAGATGATGTGGTTTTTCTATACAATAGAGTATTACTCTGTCATAAAAAAGATAAATTTGAGATATTTATAGGTAAATGGATGTACCTTGAAAACATACTCTTAACTGAAATAAATCAGACACATATGAGTACATGTCAAATTGTTTCTCTGATATGAGAAACCGGAAGTGTAAATAAGGACAAAAAGGTATAATAGCTACGAAGTAAAAGAAAGATAATATTCAATAGGGAGGAGAATTAGAAAGGGAGGAGGGGGAAAAGAAGGAAAGGAAAAAGAAAAGGGAAAAAGGGGAAAAAACATAAAAATGTAAATAAAGCTACTGTAAATAGGGAATGAAGGGGGAGTAGAAGAAAGGGTTCGGGAATAAGGGGGAGATCCAAGATACATCATGTACAAGTAAAAATTAATAATGATGAATGTGATCACTATGTATACAATGTACTAATACATGTTCTTGGTAAATAAAATTGAATAATAAAAGAAATTTCTAGAAAAAAATGAATACAGAAGTATAAAATTTCTATTATTAGTCAATGCACATAAAATTGCTGTGAAATTGCTATTAAGGTTTCTAGATGCTTAAAATAAATTCTCACCCTTATCTTGTTCTAAACTTTTAACAGTTCCAGGACCAACATTAGTTGGCCAACCACATTTTGCTGAGCCCTGGCTTGGGCACAAAATAGCTCAAACTTCTCAGCCAGATTGCAGGGTTTAAATCTTGTAGGAAAGAGCCTGGATGCTTACTAGAATGGGAATGTAAGGTCAACGATTACTGCTGAGCTGTCTACAATTTCAGATCTCCCTGTAAGAAACAGGAAGCACCTCCAGGGTTGCTGGCTCTAACCTTTCCTTCTCTTAAAAAAAAGTAGGACAGATGTGAAGAATAAATTTTCGGGTTAAGCTCGGAGACAAAATTCACAATTGGATATAAATGCTACATAAAACAGAACATAAGAAAGAAGGAGAAAAATACAAAAACCATCTGAAGTAAGCACCTTTCTCCAGAGTTCTCTTGTCCACAACTGTTGATACCACCAAGAAAACAACTTCATTATGCTTTAAATACTCTGGTCCTTTAATGAAAGTTAACATGCTTGCTGAAGCAGTAAAGGAGAGAGAGAATATAGAAAGAGGAGCAGCCAGTTACATGGGAGAAGAAAGAAAGGAAAGCAAATTGATAAAGCTAAATTAAGACAACCAGAGCTTTGGCAGCACATATAATAAATTAAGACAGACAAATTTGTAGAGTGTCTAAGACAAGCTAACATTAAATTACTTAAATGTTTATTACAATATCAATGTGTGAAAGTTCTTATTTTCCAAAAGTAGCTGCAAATACATCTCCCATTCCAAACACCTTTCTTCCAATGCGACAGTGGCAGAGGCCTAGGGTCCTTCCCTTCAATCTGGGTGGACTTCTGACTTCAGGTAAGGGATTTTCTAGGCTACGTCATAAAGGACAACACTGAAAGAAAAAGCAAAAACAGCCAAGGTTCCCCTGGTTTTCTTGGAAAACCAACTATGCTCTAAGGAAACAAAAACAGCCTAAGAAGAACTAAGACGAAAGATCCCCAAACCTGAGTTGGGCTTCTAGCTGATGTCAGCACTGACTTGCTGGCCAGGTAGAAAGTACCATGTTGTCTGTGAACCTCTGGATTCCAATTCTGTCACCCAGCTAACAGGACATGGAAAGAGACAACCTGTCCCTATTGAGCACAGTTGAGATTGTAGATTTGAAAAAAACTAATTCTTGTCATTTTAAGACACTAAGTGTTGCAAGCGCTTGTAACACAGCAACAGACAACTGACAGAATTTGAATTCAATCGAATTAAAATATTTTTCACTTTGTATGACAATGTGGGATAAGAAGATGACTTACCCAAAGTAGTGTGAACAACCCTTGTCCTCTCCACCTCATACGTAGATTAAGAAATGCAATGTGCAACTTTTCTATATTTTAGCAAACTGCCATGTTCCTTCCTAAGTTTGAACTGGCTTCCAACACTACGTGTGGTGCAGTAAAATATCTCCAAAAGGACCTCTAATGTGAACTGTCCCGTCAGGGGACATGGAACCTGATTAAAGTTCTGCAGTTATTTGCATGGCATAACAAAAATTGCTGCCAATACTGTACATTTAATATCCTTTATTTACTGCTACGATGCCTGAAATTTTTCATTTGCATGCTTTTGTCATGCTTCTTTCAGAACTCAACTAAAGAAATTGCATGATCTCCAGCTGCAGCACCAATAGGCTGTCCAAAAGTGCACCGACACACCATAAGGGCTAAAGCAGCTCTCTGGACCATTATTCCCCAAATATAAAACTGTTTATATAGATTTACATTGTAGTGAGTATTGTAAGTAACATAGAAATGACTTCATGGATATGTGCAGGTTACATGCAAATACTATGCCATTTTATAAGACAGACTCGAGCATTTTTGTTTTGATATTTGAGTAGGTCCTGGAACAATCCCCTATAGGTCCCAGGGGATGCACAACTTGTACTTGGCTACACAAGCTTCAAAGACTCTGTGTCTGCCTTATTGTGTTCCTGAATCATATACCACAGCAATCTCACCTAAAGTCCCCATTCTTTCTAAATTCTGACTGTATCCTTTCTTATTGGTATTCTTTCATATTTTTAAGCATTCGTAATCTTTCGTTCAGTTATTTATTAGTACATATTTGCATTATATTCCTGTGGGGAGTTGGAACACATACAAAACACATTTTGTTTTTTATCTCCTTTCCCCACCTCTCCCTCACTCTTCCATTTCTTTTTTTTGGTGGAGGGGACTGAACTCAGGGCCTTGCGCTTGCAAGGCAAGCACTCTAACCACTGAGCTAAATCCCCAGTCTTCTCCCTCTATCTCTTAATCCTCTTCCCATTTCCACAAAACCTATCTCCCTACTTTCTATTATCTTTTATTTTGCTCTTTATTTATATTTTGGGTTTCTCATGTAAGAGAAACCAGGCACTATTTAAGCTTATGTGTCTAATTTATTTCACTTAACATTATAGTCTCAAGGTACATTCATTTTTCTACAAATGATTCAAGCTTATCTTTTTTTATGGCACAATAGTACTTCAGTGTGTATAAATATGTACCATATTTTCTTTTTCCATTCATCTGTTGATGGGCATATATGGCACTTTCAAGATTTAGCTATTATGAACTGTACTGCTATAAACATGGGTATGCATATACCACTATAATATGATGTCTTTAACTCTTTTGGGAAGATAGCTAGAAGAGAAAAAGCTGGGTCAAATGGAATTTCTAGTTTTAGTTTTTTGAGGAGACTCCATACAGATTTCCATCATGGTCGTACTAGTTTACATTCCTACCAGCAATGTAGGAGAGTTCCTTTTCCCTGCAGCCTCTATTCTTTCATACCTGAACTCCTTTAGCCACTGCAATGACTGAAGATGTTCAAGCTACTTTGGATACTGAGGCACACAAAAACCACAAATTCAAGGCCAGCCTGGACAAATTAGTGACACTCTGTCTCAAAAAATAAAAAAAAGTAGAAGGTCTGAAGGATGCAGCTCAGTGACAAAACACTCTTGTGTTTCTAAAGGGGTCGGGGACACAGGATCTGACTAACTCCACAGGGCAAACAACTAAAAACCTGCACAAAGCATGGAGGCAAGGGCAACTATTTTCAGACACTGGCCAGCAGGCAGTAAGTGACTGTGACCCCTGAAGAAGGGAAGTTGACTAAGTGAGACCAGCCATACTCAAGCTTTCTGGTACGGGCAAGTTTTGAACTGCAGGGCAGAAAGGGCAACCCAAATAGAGTTTAGGGACCTAAGAGGACAGGGAGGTCAGGGCAACTAGACCTTGCCCAAAGTTATGAAAGAAACAGTTCTACAATAATCCTTGGGCATGTGGGTATATGAATTCATTAGTTCCTTAAATTAGTCTTATCTAGTGGTTCATAGTACCTTCTAAATATTTAATAGCCTTTGGTCACAGTCACAACATGTTACTGTCTTATAATACCCACTACTTAGGTTTAAAAACTTCATGATGTTGTAATGCTAAAATCTGAGTCTGGAAGACTAGATTAAAACCGACAAAAACTCGCTGTTCTCATTTTCAACGAGTCATTTCACTTAACTCTTTAATGAATCTGCAATACTGTACTAGTATTGTTAAACATATAGGACCATCACAAGGATTAACTGTAAAAACATGCATAGATGCTATGAAATCTATAAGATTCTTCAAAGAGATGACAATGAGGCCAGTGATTCAGAAGGAAATACTTGTATACCAGGCACTGTGACAAGATCATTCTATTACTCCATTCGATTAATTTTTGTGGGGGTGTGTGCTGGAGGTCAAACTCAGGGCCTTGCACTAAGCAAGTGCTCTACCACTGAGCTAAATCCCTGATCCCTCATTTTATCCACACACCAACCCCCTGCAGTAAGTCCTATGAGTAATCACATTTACGTATTGAGGACACTGAGGCACTGACAGGTTAAGTAGCTTGCCCAGATTTACCACTTTGTTAACTCTACAGTCACTTCTGCCCACACTATACACCTTCTCCCAGTACAGCACCCAGGCTGGCAGCACACGCATTTTTGGCAGCCAGCCATAAACTGGTGAAACAGAAACCCCTGAAGTAAGAGTACCGGGTATCCATACGCAAATCACAAACCTGAGAATTATGGCACTGGTGTCACCTGAATTAATAAGACTACTAAGCTACATTATAATTTCCTTTACTACGTGTACTTTCCACCTACTCGTTCATTCCCTACATCTTCCCAAAAAAGTTTTAGAGAAGACTATATGTAAGGTGTTCTTCTAGGCCAGTTACAGCAAACCTTTTAGAGCCTTCAGTGATACAAACAGGCAGCTGTGGCATGCGTGCCATAGGTTCCCTACCACTGTTCCAGGCCATCAACAGAGTGGTGAAGAGGAAACACTCCCTGACCCTTCAGGGCCCATGGAAAGACCACTAGACATGATACTAGGACACAAGACCGGGGGAAAAAATAGGTATTCTTAAGAATGAACAAGTTATACTCAAAAACGAGCAAGGAGTGGTGGTACACACCTATTATTCCACGTTGAGGAAAGAGGGAGGATCACAGTTGGAAGCCAGGCAGGGTAACTTTGCAAGACCCTGTCTCAAAATAAAAAATAAAAAAGGCTGGGGATGTGGCTCAGTGAAGGAGCACTTACTTGCCTATTATGCATGAGGCCCTGGGTTCAATCCCCAGTACTTCCAAAAAAGATGTTATATTTCATAAAAGGAATGGTTACAGATATTGATGAGAATGACCCAGGAGGCAAATACAAAATTCAGTATGGCTTTAATTCAATGGCAAGAAAGAAAGAACCAGCTCTCAGCTGGGCAGAGTGATATATACCTGCAATCCTAGCACCTGGGAAGTAGAGGCAGGAAGATAAGGAGTTCAAGTCCAGCCTGAGCTATACTGAGAGTTCCTGTTTCAAAAAGCAAAGAGGGGAGGGCGATGGAAGAGGGAAGAGAAGACTGTACACAACGCAATGCTCAAGTGGGTAAGGAGTCTGCCTGGTGTCAGGATATGCACCTGAGTGGCAATTAGGCCTAATTAGAAGGCTTCTGCGCTGGTCCAGACAGGAATAACTATGGCCTAAGAGTGGAAAGATGTCAGAGATACAAAAAAGCCACGAAAACAGGATTGATTTATTTGCATCAGTAAGGATAAGAGGAAGAGAAACTCAGCAGCCACCCATCTGCCCTGGACAACTCATTGGCAAGGTGACAGCATTCCCTTCAAACAAGGAACACCAGAGGGAGCTAGTATTTGTCTGGGAAAGGAGGATGAGCAGAAAGTAAAAGTGACGACTCCATTAGTTTTCATTACATGCCTACATGTCTGAACTTATGGTGGTCTGAAGGTGGTAATTCATGTCTACAGTGAACAGTGAAGGAGAAAGGGGAAGCAGGGAGTCTGGAATTCTGTGAATTTCCTCTGAAACGGAGAAGGGTGGAAAAGGGGAGTATCTTGAAGTCTTTTAAGAAAAAGTACTAAGACTTGGGTTCCTAAACAGAACAAATGTACCCCTGGAAAAATACTCCCATGAGTTCAGTCTCTTTTCTGGGGGACACATTACAAAATCAAAACCAAATAATAACAAAGACTCTTAACAGAGTTAAACTGCTAAACTTAATAACCTAGAGGTTTTTCTAAAATGTAAAGATTAACTAGTTGGACAGATTTAGAATTCACTCTGGTAAAGGCTGCTCATAAGAAAGGAGTTCTCTGTCTAGACCTGCGGCTTCCAAAGGTTTACTTAAGGGGTGAGGATTTAGCTCATCAGTTAGAGTGCTTGCCCAGCAAGCACAAGGCCCTGAGTTCGATCCTCAGCATCAAAAAAACCCAAAAACCAAAAAACAAAACCAAAGGTTTACTTAAGTAATTGTTTATGCAGCATTTACCACCCCACGACAGTTCTAAGCATCTAAAAATGAAATCGTTTTTATCATCATGATAACCTTGTTTTTCCCATCTCACAGATTCAGGAACAGAGAAGGGACTTGCCCATGGCTGTGCACTAGAACTCAAGTCTCCCCAAGACAGCCTGGTTCCATAAATCTTACCCTCACTCACTGATCCCTGCTACACCTGGGTTTGTTAGCCTGCTGGAAAACTCTGTCACCAGTGATCCACACTACTTTATGCAAAACGTAGTGGAGGGGTAAGACGCCCCCATCACCAGTCCCCATGCTTCACATTTATTCATTCATGTTTCCCCCGTACAGGAAGGTGCCATACCTCCATTAGATTAATTCTAAAAATATTGTGCTACTACTAGGCTAGGCACTGCAATAGGCAGGCATTTGTGTGTGTGCGCATGTGTGTGTATTCCTACCCCAAGAGATTATAGCTTAGTTAGGAGAAAGAGATAGATATACACAGTTATTAAAATGTAACTGTAATAAAACTGTAAAAAATTTTAAGTTGTAATAGGAACTGTAAAGAAAAAGACCAAAATCATTACACAGCTGTAACATTACATCAACACTGAGCACTAGAAAAAAAGGAAGGCCAGAGTGGCACTGGTGGGACAGAGAGGGGAGTCCCAGAAGGAAGCTAGGGAGGCAGTGACTGTAAGTACTCTGTTTGAGAACCTTCAATCCTTTGGCAACATGGAAGCACAAAAAAGAGAACACTTCCAAAATTATTTTATGAGAACATCTATATTTTGATATGAAAATCTGGCAAAATGATTACCAAAAAATTACAAACTGATGCTTCTCATGAACACAGACACAAATAATCTAAACAGAATACTAATACATCAAAATTAGCAATATAAAAACAGAATAACATGTCAAAATCCAGGTAAGATTTATCCTAGGACTGTAGGATTAGTCTAACATTCAAAACGATGTAACATATTATAAAACATAAAACCAGAAAAGCTCATATCATCAATTCAATAAGCACAGAAAAAGCATTTGACAAAATTCAATACCGTCTCATGTAAAAAAAAAAAAAAAGAAAAAACTGAGAAAACTAAGAATTAAAGGGTACTTTTCAATATGATTAAGAATCTCTACAAAGTAGAGACAAAATTAGAGATAGCATTATGTTTCATAATATTGAATGCTTTCTCTCCGAAATCAAAATAAGAAAAGGACTTTTTTTACTCTTACCACTTCCCAACTCTGTAATGGAGATCCTAGTCAAGGCAAAAATGTAAGAGATACACTTGGAAAGGAAAACAATTTTCCTCAAATTACATGATTACAGACTTCCTTCGGTTTTCTACTTACTCAAACCACCAGAACCACCAAATGAATTTATAGTCATACCACAAGATAAACTAATATAATAATTTATTTCTATATACTAGGCCAAGAACTGGAAAATCGAGACACCAAGTATCATCAAAAATCATCACAACCTTTACATTAATATCTACTACACATTGCTAAGGGAAATTGAAGACTCAAATAATTGGACAGAGACACCATCTTCATGAATCAGAAGTCTCAGTCTCCCAAATTAATGCATATTTAATACAGCACTAATTTTTAAAAAATTAATTCAACTCTAGAAACTGCTGTATTCTCTGAGACTACCTTCTTATAAGCCTACAAATTCAACTGACTACTATGAACAGGAGGCAAAAAATACACCAAAACCATGAGAATAAGAATAAAGATGAGCCACAGATACATGAATCACAAAATAAACAAAAGATGTGATTATCTCTTACTCAAAGAAAAAATTTACTAGCATTGATTTCTTTTTGACATTAAACTCCTATAAAACACTTAAAATGTGACTCATTTTATATAACTTTTCAGGAAGAAAGATTATAATGTAAAACAAAGCCACAAGTGTATACTAGTTTAATATATCTTGAAGAATACACCTAAACCCAGGTCTAAAATTACATGAGCTACATTATAAAAATCTACACAAACATTATTCAAATGCAAAATAAAAATATTCAGTGGCAATTGTTAAAGCTAGATTTCTCTTCTAATAGAAAACTAGCAGAGTAAGAAATGTAGAAAACTGCTGAATTTACAATAAACCCCTTGTAATCTGAACAACTACAAATGAATTTGAAAACCAATATTTGAGAATGTACTTTTCGAAAATCAGTGTCACTATTAAAGCACTAAGAAAAATCTCAGTTTTTCAAAAATCTCCAGAAACATCTCCATCATCCTCTGATTTAATTGTAGAGACATAAACATCTGTTGCCCCAAGCAGACAAGATAATTTAACTAATGAGTCTACCATGTGTTGGGCAGAAGGAATGCAGCAATCAGTCAGACAGAGTGGTTCCTTGCCTCACATGAGTGCTTTTCCAAACGACTGGAAAAATTTTGCTACAGAATGTGTAAGAATGGTGACAAGCACAAAAGGGAAAGATAAAGCAAAAGCACAGTGATGGGGAATATGGTGATGACAGGAAGATGGTTCTGTTTTAAATAGGGTGGTCAAAGATACATGAATTAGGACTTCCATATAATTTACTGTCCTGATACTCATGGGTTGAGGGGGTGCTAACAGAGGGAACACCGGGACAACAAGACAAACTGGGGCACGTGGTTACCCTACCTCAACCACAAGTACTAACAACGAGGACAAGGGAAAGAGTATGAAATGAAATGTTAATACCCACTAAATTATTCTAGTGGGTGACAGCATTGATGTTACCAATATTCAAAACAGAAATGAGAAAAAAGAGTTCATCACAGTATTTCTGTTAAGAGACCAGGAGAAAAGATCTGCTGAATCAGAACATGGGGGAATCAAAGACTAATCACTCCTCTCATTGGGCTATTTTTAAAGAAAATGGTTTAGATAGAAGTGATGTGCAATTGTGGCTTATTTCTAGTGAGGCTTTTATCCCAAGCCTGTGCCTCGGGCACCTTGTATGCAAGAAAAAATCAGGAAGAGAGCCATACTACTCTTCATTCTATTCTGTCAGGCCACCATTCCATACACAGAGTCCTTACCACACACTCCACGTGGAACTTTCTTCCAGATATCCACTGGGCCAACACCCTCATTTCCTTCAGATCTTGGATAAACTGCACCTTTACCTAGGCATTCCATATAAGATTGTCATCTGACTGCACCCTCACTGTAACATTTCGCCCTTTCTACCATACTAGCTAATTTACTTATTTTTTACCATTCATCATGTCCCCACACTGTAAGATTAATTCCATGAAGAAATAGGAATCTTTGTCTTTTACTTGTTAGCATCTGCCAAATTCTGAGAGTTGGCTCAGCACACACTAATTGCTCATTAAGTATCAGCTGACTAAAAAGAACAGAATCCTAAGAAAAACATCTGATAGCAGAAGGTATTATTCTCACATCAATATGCAAAAATAACACAAAATAGACAATTCCATTAGGACCTTATTGTGTTTCCATTTGTATGTGCAGCACAATTAAGAATATAGGCACAGCCAGGAAGAGTGACACATGCCTATAATCCCAGCTACTCAAGAGGGTGAGGCAGGAGGATGGCAAATTCATGGCCAGCCTGGACAACTCAGTAAGACTCTATCTTAAAATAAAATTTATGGAAGGCTGGAGCTCTAAATTAAATCAGGGAGTGCTGTGCATGGTGGTGCATGCCTGTAATCCCAGCATTCAGGAGGCTGAGGCAGGAGAATTGCTATGAGTTCGAGACCAGCTTGGGCTACATATTGAGTTCAAGGCCAGCCTGAACTACACAGTGAGACTTTGTCTCAAAAAACAAAACAAACAAACAAAAAAACCCCAAAAACAACAAAAAATTAAATCGGGGATAAGGGAATGGGATAGAAACAGAAATTAGCTTCCCACTGCTCAGAAGCTTATTCTGCCTCCTTTTGTGAGCTAAGTAACCAATTCCCAAGGTACTACTCTCAGTGCCTCAATTATCTTATCTGTAAAACTGGGATACCGGTTAACTCCTATGTTATAAGACTTGTAAGAACTGAATGGAGCAGTATGTGTTTGTGGGTATGTATAATACTCAGAAGCTAGTATCTGCAGAATAAGTTTTAGCTGTTATTATAAGAAAAATACAGCTCTCTTGAAATGCCATTTCAAGTAAAGCAGCAGGGCCAAAATAAAAACCCTAAAAACCCAAAAAACACCTATGAAAAATAATGAATGCTGGGCGTGGTGGCACATGCCTGTAATCCCAGCACTTGGGAGGCTGAGGCAGGAGGACTGCTGTTGAGTTTTGAGGCCAGCCTGGGCTGCAAAGTGAGTTCAAGGCCAGCCTGAATTAGAGTGAGACCCTGTCTGGGAAAGCCTTAAAAAAAAAATTAAAAAAGAGTGAACTATTTAAGTAATTCTATATGAAGTAACAATAGCTCAAGACCAAAGGAGCATTATAAACGTTCATACAATTATTAATCAGCCACTATGGGTAGAATGCTACGCTAAACCCTGCATATGCCCTTTTACTCTAAGAGGAAAAACAACAAACAAACACAATTAAATTAGAACAGTTAAAAGTTTGATATGGAAGCTTCTATCTGACAGGACAATAATTCTAAAGCTAAGTTTGCTTACAGAACAATATATACTAATCACAGAGATTTGGATGTGAAAGTCTTTGAAAATAATCAAGGGGTTGGGGATTTAGCTCAATGGTTAGAGTGCTTGCCTAGCAAGCACAAGGCCCTGAGTTCGATCCCCAGCACCAAAAAAATAAATAAATAAAATAAAATAATCAAAGCTAATCCTATACAGAATTTATTCATTCATTAAAATAAGACCCATCTCTACCAACTATTTGCCAAGCAAAAAATACCCTAACATTATCCCTGACTGTGTTAAGTTTATAGTTTAATAAGAAAAACAGAAATCAAATAAGTAAAATAGATAATGACAAATCACAGTAAATGCTGAGCAAGACCAGAAAGAAAGGATCTGAGCAGGAACATTGGAAAGGACCTGGTTAGACTGAGAGAGCTATGAGTTTGTTTAAACTACACCTTTCTAAAAAGTAGGATTGGAGAATTCAGAGAAAAGAATAGTTTCTGGAAGAGGCAAGAGCAAATACAAATGCCTGAGATAAAGAGTTTTGGGTGCTAAAGGCAATGAAAAGCCAGAATAACAGGACTGGCAGCATTAATGAGCAAGACGACAATGGCACAAAGCTGGAGGATGGCAGAAACCAGATCTGGTGAGGCTGTGTAAGCCATGATAAAGAAGTGGTGTTTTTATCCAAGTCTAAAGAGAGGCAAGCCACTGAGGTGTTTTAAACAGGAAAACAAACATCATATTTATATTTTACAAAATCACTCTAACACATATGTGAAAGATAAACGTTACATGGGAACAATAAGACCAGATAGGAGGCTACTCTGTAGTCTGGAAGGAAAAGAGGGTAACATGGACTGGAGTGAACATACAGAGAGGAAGACAAGTTGAATGGCTCAAGACATAATGTAAGTAAAATGATGATAAAATAATAACACATGGAAGGAAATGTCAAAGAGGCATCCTGAATCTGCAGCATAAACTGAGTGGACGGAAGGCCAATGTGCTTAAGAAAGAGAAGACTTCGGGCAGCAATTAAGAGACTCATCTCTGCAAGATCTGAGATGCCTATGAATAATACAAACACAGGTATGAAGAAACAAGAGTCTAAAGAAACTGTTAACAGTCTAAAATAGAAGATGGGCCAAACACAAGGCTATTAACATGGATGGATGGATGGATGCATGGATGAGTAGATAAAGTGATGGACAGATAGAGTTTAAACTTCTTACAGAAAATGAGCATGACTAACCACAGAAGCCAGAATTACATAAACTATTAATGGTATATTCAGTCTCTATTACTGAAAGATATAGAAGCAATCAACAAACATACTCTTGACACTCAAATCTCTGACACCTCTGTAATGCTTCCCAGCCTTTCAAAAAGAGGAAACAAACAATATACATACTGATAGAATCAAAGAACTCGCAAACAGGTCTTTCTGCACTCCAGAAATGGCCTTGTAACCTAACACAGTGTAGCAAACATGTTTAATTCAATACTCTGAATTAAAATTGTCTTTAAACCCACCAAATTGTGATATAAAAACATGGCAAAATCTTTAAATACTTTAAAACGCAATTTTTTTGAGTGAGATCTAAAATTTTTTTTACACCACATTCACTAGTACAATAGAAAAGACTCCGGAGTGCTTTAAGGATATCTTAAACATTTCATTTCAAAGTATTAAAAAATAGGTCTGTTCTACTATTTTTAGCCTGTCCTGGTAAGAATTTTATGTCTTCATAAAATGGGACACTGCTATGCTTTTTGAGGTTAATGTGACTGATAAAATCGAATGCCTGGTTTAGAATGTTCAACTGCAGAGAGAGATTTGTATATTCTTCCGATGTGAGCTTTTTTACTTTGTATCTACAGGCTGTAACTTTTATCCTTGAAGTAACAGATTCCTACACCAACACCTTTGTCCTTAACACAAAGACAAAAATGTAACCAAGCCAAAAAAAAAAAAAAAGTCTCTTGCCTTCCTGTCCTGCCCCAAGAGAGTAAAGCGAGCAGGCAGGGAGGAAGTTTAAGATAGCTGTGCTGAGCAATCACTGCAGAGGTTATGTGCTCAGCTCCAAGAAGGGGGAAGATGACAAGCTGCTCTGCTTAACTATCCCACAACTAGATCATTCATCCAAGGAGAAGGCTAGCTCCAGTCTATGGATGAAACTGATTGCGACCCTTAGCACATCTCCATCTTTTCCCATCTTCTGTGTATGAGTGTTCTGCTCCCTCTTACCCAGAACTACCCTCTATCAAAATGCTTATTTCAATTTAAAACAAATGCACTCATTTTCTGACATTTGAAAACATACTTGAAAAATAAGTTCCTTTGACCAATTGCTTTGTAGTGAGTCAAAACATTACTATCTCTTTTCTATCAACGCTGACATTTATAAAGTCACTTCGAATAAAAAGAAATTCAGTAGCTAATTATTTAATATCAACTACTACAGGTTCAATATTGTGAACCTAGCCTAGGCTTTGTAAGAGAAATCAGACAGCTTTATTATTCATGATCAATGCTATCATATAATGAAGGTTACATTATGCAAACAAACCCTTAGCATGTCTAAGAAAAGACTGGAAGTTTCAACAAGTACAAAACTCTTTTGAGTATGCATTACTGGTCATGTTCATTGTACTGTATGGGCCTGACACCAAGATACTACAATTTTAAAAGGTTCCCAGTCCTGGTGCCCTTTAAAATTTAAGAGTTTCAGTGGATGTGAGGTTTTTTACTTTGTATCTACAAACTGCAAAATCATTACTCTGAATATCTAATTATATAATAAACTGACAGGTGCCTTGTTCACATACAATCATACTAAATTCTAACGCTACATGCTTTAGGTGTGAAAGCCTAAAAAATTAACAGATGACAAAAACAACTTGACCAGTGAAAACAAATCTAATATTGAAACTGCAGATACATCAATATCCTAGTGGTACTAAAATGTTTAACCTAAAAATTGAGTTCAATAAGCCTGTAGATCTACTTTAAAAAGTACAGCTTGGGCTTGGGGATTTAGGTCAGTGGTAGAGCACTTGCCTAGCATGTGTAAGCCCTGAGTTCGATCCCTAGTAGCACCCCCTAAAAAGAGTATGGCTTTTCCCCAGTCCAAGTTCCTCCTTTTACAATGTTTCCTAAAAGACTGATAAGATATTTAAATATATTTTAAATAACAATAAATATTTTACCAAATTAATTAAGGGGTTTAATCTGCTTAAAATATTCTTTACTACTTTAAGCAACTCTTTAAGCTAAATTTGGTTTGGGTTGTGCACTAATTATACAGTATTTTTAACTTCTAAATATTTTCCAAATATCTTAACTGATACAATAAAAATGCTATTTGTTTTTTAATAGGAATAAAACTCTAACAACTTAAAGTGAAAAGTTATTTATTCACAGTATTCCTGACCCTTGGTGATACAGATTCATCTTAATATCAAAGCTTAAAATTAAATATGTAATCTTTATAGTGAGTAAAAGAAATCAATTTTTAAAACAAAGTCCATGTTACTTTTTCATATAACATTAAAATTAGTCATTTTACTCTTTTAAAACTACTATATCACAGGATGTACAGAAATGTCTCAAGTAAAAGAAAAAACAAATTATAAAACTTTTAAAAGGACTAGAACAGAGCACCCAAAGAGGCTTAACCCACTTAAAATGCATTTCCATAAAAATATTTGTATTTACTATTTTTAAATCTATCCAATTGGTTTATGCAGCAGATATACTGCATAAGTTAACAATTTTCCTCAAACTGTAAATCTATTTGAAATAAATTCTGAAGAATCCTTATCTGCCTTTCTTGTGCAAAAACATGCATTTAAATAAAATATAAATCAAACAAACAGATTTTTAAGTTATATTTATACCTTTAGCCCAACACATTGGAAATGGACTACAGCCGCTTTTCTCCATATAGATGGCACCTGCTGGTTTCAGGGCCTCTTGGCCTGCCAGTTCCAACAACATACACCCAATCCTATCAAGATCAAGCCAGGAGTCCGCACACAAAGTCCCAGTTCATCGCTCCGATAGCATTTGCTTCCATCCAAAGCAAGACTAAGCTTCCCCTGTGTGCTCCTTTTTTTCAGAGCTTGAAGCAAAATTTGGGAAGTGTTCCTTCTGTTATATTTTCCAGCTGCTTGAAGGATGCCTCTCAGTGACTGAATCTTCTCATGCTTCCAAAATCTGAAACACAGACCATCCTGGCCAGATTAAGCTACTGAACAGAATGAAACCAGCTAGTACTGTGACCCTGTGGGTCTGTGTTCTGAGATTCATTCAGGGAAGGAGAGAGACAGGGAGGGGAGGGAGGGAGAAGGAAAAAGAGGCCAGTAGCCAGCACCTTATGAATATGCTAATCTCGCCCTTCTGTTCAATTCATCGAGCAGACTACTGTTTACAAAACTGACAGTGAATTCTAAAATTGAGTAAGCTGCAAATCAAATCTGACCCAGATCACACGTGTAGATGGCTCCTAAACCATTTGTTTTCAAAGTCATGCTGTTGGCACTTTACCAACCTGATTCTAACCTTAAAGTTAAAATAATTACCTTGATGAAATTAGACAAATTTTGAAAAACAAAATTTTAACATTAAAAATAAATCTGTAAAAAAAAGTCTGTAAGAAGCCAATTGTCTTTGGAATAAAATATTTTCCTAATCGACACTTCATAGTTTCTAGATAGTTTATAAAACTATCTAGGAAACATAAAAAGAATATGCAGCACCCAAGTTCTTTAAAAATTCATTAACTATAATCCCAGCTATGCAAGAACGTGAGGCAGGAGAGTTACAAGTTCAAGATCAGCTTGGGTAATTTAGGGAGAACATATCTCAAAAAGGGTTGGGACTGGGGCTCAGAAATAAAGCACCTCTGGGTTCAATCCCTAATACTACTGCTACTTACTTACTTATTTATTCATTCATTCATTGATTTGGCCTGAGGGATACTGAAGGATACATGATATATAGTTTCTTTTTTAGCTTCAAGAAATAAGTGAATGATAAAATCACACTGATAAAATAGGATAGAAAAATGCCCTTACAGTCTGCATCAGCAATTTTTTTTTAATGCAAAGCTATTTATTTTTTTCATTCAAACTGAGAGATAGTCAAGGTCATGTCAAAAAATTGGCTATTTAAAGATATCCCACTTTAGGAGTAGGGTAAGAACTAAGTTTCTGGCACCTTGTTCTTTGAGCACATATGATACATACTGATGTTTGGTATAGTTCCAGCTTTCCTAAAATATCTGTACCTATGTTAGTCATACAATTCCACAAACTAAGCATAACTCAAGTACTTAACCATGCAAATGGCTGAGGTGTGATTATGAACCCAGGAACCTCTGAAAGCCAGAGCTGAGCAGAGGCTGAGCAGAGCAGGGGAGTGTCTGTCCCCAGGGAGGCCCAGGATGGCTCCTGATGCACCTTTGTCTGCAGGCTCTACTTTCAGGACCCTGAGAGCAGCCTAAGCTCCAGGGACTTCTGCTAGGCCCCAGAAAACACATTATCTTCAGTGTGAACTCTGACCCTGGGCAATGCTAGAAGAAAGGGGCACCTGAAAACACAACCAAGCAAGCTAGAAAAAAAGATAAGCAAAACACGCAAACAGAGCAGTTAGAACCCAGGAAAACATCCCCAGCTTCTACCATTACTAAGCAGAGGCAGGATGCTACAGGATGACTGTGATCATGGGAAGAAGATGCATGTGAAGTAAGGACTCCAACTGCCTCACTCCATGAGAACAGCTTGGAATTTTACTGGAGCAGTCCACTAAAGTAATTCAAGCAAGTTGTGAGTCTTTCTTGGAATGTATGACTCTCAAAAGCTAAAAACTACAAGCCACTTTTACCAGTCATCTACTACATCCTACACACTAAACCCCAACTGCATCTAACTGCCACACCTTCTAAGCAAGATCAGTGCCTCTGCATCTTCTTTTAAATAGACAACACCAAGATTGAAGATCAGAAGGCTTCTAGCAGGAAGAAGAGCTCCCGCTCAGCCAAGAAGCCAGGTGCTTCACAACATAGCACCCCACCTCAGGAAGCATTTTTGAACCAGACAGCTGGGACCACCTGAACAGAAAAATAAGTGGAAGCGAGAAGGGGCTGCGGCTTAGGCACTGGCAGTGACTAAAGGCACACAGGCAAACCAGAGAGCAGGGAATATGGAGAAAGAGGAAGAGGGATGGGCCCAGTTTCTGACTTTAATCAGTGGAGGGGAGGCATTCTCTGCCACCTTTTTTTTTTTTCCCCTTTGGTGCTAGGGATCAAACTCAGTGTCTTCTGCTTGCAAGGCAAACACTCTAACCACTGAGCTAAATCCCCAGCACTCACCCTTCTTACTAACATCATTTATTCATTATTCAAATATACTCACTTCCTAATGTGCATGATCCTGAGGGTATAAAAACATAAGATATGAAAGAGTATTGATTCCTACAGGCCAGAGAGCAAGGTGATGACAGTATGCATAGGGCTCACCTGGACTGATGGGAACATAAGGAACCAATCCAGGCTGCTGAGAAGAAAGGGCAGAATAGAGGATAAAGGTGATGCTGCCAGCAATGAAAAGGAGTAACCTCTACCTACAATAAACAAGGTATATGTAAAGCGACTGCACTTAATCCACAACAAAATCCCAAAGAAGCAGCTGAGCTGGACATGGTGACACACACCTGTAGTCTGAGCTACTCAGAAGGGTGAGGCAGAAGCACTACGAGTTCAAGGCTAGTCTAGGCAATTTAATGAGATCCTGTCTCAAAGTAAAATAAAAGGCCTGGGGATGTAATTCAGTGGTAGAGTACTTGACTGACATGTGCAAGGACCTGGGTTCAATCCCCAGTACAAAAAAAAAGTAGCTGTTTCTTTGTCTTTACAGAAGAGGCAAATGAAGTTCAGAGAGGTCAAGCAACTTGCCTAAAAACTAACTGATAAAATTCCTCTTATTTTGTTCGCACTAAATAATAAAAACAATTATGCTTTTAAATTCCTAGTCCAGTAACATTTTGAAAAGAACAAAAATAAACCCTAGTTAAAGGCAACATAAAAAAAACTTAAGTCTTTTATGTTCTCCTCATTATGAAATTCTATACAGTACAGTGATACAAAACCCACTATCCATTAAAAAAAATGTTGTGATGTTTAAAACAAACTCTTTTGGTATCCTTATAATAAAAAGCAACTCTATTGAGATATACTTAACAAGTAAACTCTTAAATAAAATTTACAAATTTGTGCTGAGACCCAAAACCTTAGCCCTTAGCCTACCCTGACTTTTCTTGGGACTCTTATTTTAATGCAGTCCATCAGCAAAAGCCATTATCTTGACCTTCGGACTACAGTTAGCATCATATATTTCTGACTGTTATCTACTGCCTTTATCTTGGCCCAGGCTGTTGCTGAACTACAACTACAGGCCTCTGATCTGCTCTCTCAGCTTTCATCCTCAACCCAGCAGCTGCACTGACCCTTTCTTAACAGGAGCCATACCATTTCACTCCTCTGTTCAAAATGCATAAACAGTTCCGCAATTTTCCCAGAATAGGCAGTGACATAATCAGTATGGTCTGCAAGCCCCAGCAAGGTTCCCCTCTTTCGACAGCCCTTATCAGCCTTATCTCCTGGTTTCCTCTGCTTGAACCACCACACTGGCCTCCCTGCCACTATTCCCACCTCAGCACCTCTGCATTGCCTCTCCTTCCATATGGGACAATCTTGCCCCCAGTCATCCTGGTTTGCACTATTTCCCCCTACAAAGCCTCTGCTCAAATGTCACCTATTCAGTGGGGTCTATCCTGACCACTTTCTAAAACTGCATGGCTCCTCCCCTTCATTCTTTCCTCACATGATTCACTTATACAGTACATTATGTTTCTTTTCTGGCTGACCCCTCTACTTAGCAAGCTTTACATATGACAAGAGTGAATTTTGTCTGCTATGTGTATATATGACACTTAGGACCTTACCTAAATGATGAGGTGTGTGGCTACATTCCACTCCCTCCTAACACCTCCAGGTAATGACAGGATGGCAAAAAGATTTCTGTTTTGCTTCCCAGGTCATGGCCTAAAGTCCCACCACTCGTGAGGCTGAGGCAGGAGGATTGTCATGCCATGTTCGAGATGGCAGTAACAGTATTCCCTCCCTCTTTCTTGGATACTACTTTACCTCCAGGACCCAGTACAGGACATAGACTTGACAAACACTGAATAAATGTGAATTAAACAGTATAAAAATCTTCCTTTTTCAAGAATATGAGACTGGAGAAGAAAAAACACAAAATCTAAGAAAATTATGTGTACTTCCTCTGCCCAGCCTACATAAAAAATGAATCACCCAACTGTAGTATTCTGATAATTCTACTAGAATTTTTACTCCAAATTTTAGTACAGCAAAAATGGAAACAGTATGAAATCAGATGAAAATCTTTAGGCTAATCAACAGTGCTGTGATCAAGATCAGTAAGCAGAAAAGTGAACTCCAAATCTTCAAATGCTACATCCATTTTGTCCAACCTGATTTATTTTTAGAAACCTGGCTTTAAATGAGAAGGTCTCTGGAAACCTTAAGAAATGAACGGCTAGCCAGGTGTGATGACACACACCTGTAGTCCCAATACTCTGAGAGGCTAAGACAGGAGGACTAGGGAGGGAGGGGGAGGGAGAGAAGGGAGGGACGGGAGGGAGGGAGGAAGGAAGAAAGGAAGGAGGGAGGGAGGGAGGGAAGGAAAAAGAGGGGTGGGGATATAGCTCAGTGCAAAGGCCCTATACTGCTCAATAAAAAAAGAAAGAAATGAACTACTTATGCTACCAAAGCAGTTCATAAAAATGCAAAACTGACTTTCATATTTTTGTATAGTTGTTATGGTTTCATT
Source organism: Hystrix cristata (assembly GCA_004026905.1). Classification (NCBI taxonomy): domain Eukaryota; kingdom Metazoa; phylum Chordata; class Mammalia; order Rodentia; family Hystricidae; genus Hystrix; species Hystrix cristata. Next base: position 1,953 of record PVJO010021194.1, on the reverse strand, counting down.
TGCCTTAATTCAAAACACAAAGGGAATATTCAGAAAAGTAGAGCACTGATAAATGTTTCTGTGTCAGCCAACAGGAGGAATGCAAGAGAAAAATACACTTCATCATATTATACATGTAAACTTCTAAATTTTTCTCTTAACCTTCTTATGTTTGTATTAATCAGTAGTTATATGCTAGCTTTCAAATGTTAGGTATCATATGCTAAGTTTATTCCTTCCATTAAGGTTACTGCCAGGCATGGTGGTCATGCCTGAAGTCCCAGCACTCAGAAGGCTGAGGCAGGAGGATCACCTCGGTTCAAGGCCAGCCTGGACTACACAGTAAGTTAAGGCCAGCCTGAGCTACACAGTGAGACCCTGTTTCAAAAGACCACACAACACATCTTCCCCCAAAATGATTATTAGTTATCATTTCTGTCACTGCATCTGTTTCTACTATGTATGCTTTTCAAGAAAATTTTAGTTGACTTACGGCTTCATAAAGATTAAGTATTAGTTGTAATAAAGGATATAGCCACCTTCTGAACACAAATAGACAATAAGTCTCACAATACAACAAACTCCCACAGATGCCGTATTGGTACTGTTCACTTTCTTTGCAGAGTTTCATAACAATTACTGTACCTCCCTTCCGTTAATGCTTGAGGAACTCTGGGGAGGCTAGAGGAGGTGGAGGAAGGCACGATAACTGGAATACTGCAAAGGAACCCCAGGTCTACCTGTGAAACAAAGAAAGAATCGTTTCACCAGCCTGAACCTCAGCTTTTGTATCTGTAAAACAAGGACAGGAAGACGCCCATCACGAAGTATTGACTATGTGTGGACTATAAAAGAGCACAACAGCAACATCAATCATAATGAAATCATCGTGGTAATGCTGAAAATAAGCCAGTGCTTGTCATGTGCCAAACCTTGATCGAAGTATTTCAACTCAATTAGTTTTTGTTAACAGCTAACTTCCAGGAGGCAGATACTCTTACCCCCACTTTACAGATGAAGAAAAGTGAAACAGGGTCACAGGGTCACACAGTTTTTAGGCAGCAAAGCTGGAAATCAAACCCAGGCAATCTGGCTTTAGAATTGCATTCTTCACCTTTACTGCAGTGCTTTATGCCCATTTTCTCAAGTAAAACCTCCAACAATGTAGATGGTGTTACAATCCACATATGACAAGTGAAAAACTGAAACAGAGAACAAAGTAGCATACCTAACATCTCAACTAACTGGTCAGTGGCAAAGCTAGAATACACACGAGACACTTTGACAACAAGAATATCATACTGAAGTCACCACCTGTAACATCACCTACCTCCAGAATTTGCAAAGGCTTCCAGAGAATAATCAGGAAACAGGCCCCATTTGGCCTGCAAAAGATGAATGAACCATAGTGAGGACCAAAGAGGAACAAAGAAAACAAATACAAAGAATATGAACTATTTTCATTCCCTGCAGTACCCTAGTTCACAAACCTTGAGACTCATGAGACAGTCCTTTGGGTTTAGCAATCCTAATCTGGAACAATTCAGATAAAAGCCATCAGAGCATATGCCAGACATGCAGCTGATACTTGAGGCATGCATCAAAACCACAGGAAAATAAATATAACTACCCAGCTAAGCAACATTGAAGTACACTGTATGAAACAGATGGGAAAGTACAACGCTTACCAAGAAAATATTATTATTTCCGCTCATTGGCTTAGATAATAGTTACCTTAAAAATGTGTATTTTCAAGTACTTCCAAAATGAATCTTATAGACAGATCAACTAAACAAAAACTTAACAAAGAAATATCAGAACTGAATCAAATCTGTGAACAAATGGACTTAGCAGATGTATACAGAGTGTTCCACCCCACAGCAACAGAATACACATTCTTCTCAGCTGCACATGGGACGTTTTCCAAAATAGACCACATATTAGCTCATAAAACATGTTTAAGTAAATGCAAGA
>PVJO010021193.1:0-30526 GCA_004026905.1 Hystrix cristata | reverse complement strand
AGTGTTTACTGCTTTCTGCCATACTGAGTGCTTGTTTATTATGTCTGTTGTTCAGTTCTTGGAGGCATTGCGAGTTCCGGAAGCATCCCCTGCACATATGTGGGTGCTCCATTAATATTTAATTAAATTTGTACTTCCGTATGATTTTTAAAATCTTTGCTGTGCTAGGGATTGAACTCAGGGCCTCTGTACTGAGGTATGTCCCCAGACCCTTTTTACTTTTCTTTTTTTGTGCTGGGGATTGAACTCACGGCCTTGTGCTTGCTAGGTGAGTGCTCTACTACTTGAGCTAAATCTCCAGCCCTCCTTTTTACTTTTTGAGACAGAGTCTCAGTGGGTTACCCAGGCTGGCCTTGAACTTGCAGTCCTCCTGCTTCAGCCTCCCAGAGCGCTGGCATTACAGGTGCACACCACCACAACTGGCTTCTGTGTCATTTTTAAATTCCACAAAAACTAGGTCAGAGTTTGAATAGAGATTTTTTTGATTCTGTCAATCAGTTCAGAAATAACTAATTTGGGGACTTCTAATCTATGAAACTATCTACAATATCTCTTAATAACATCTTGCAGTTTTCCTCACAGCGACCTTGCAGACTGTTATGTTTTGAACCTGGAATGTCCCCCGGGCCACGTGCTGAAGGTGTGGTCGCCAGCCTGTGGTGCCGTAGGTGTGGCGGAGTCTCCAGGAAGTGGGCTCAACAGGAAGTAGATCACTGGGCGTGTGGCCTCGCAGGGCGCACCTGGCAGGCCCTTCCTCTCTCCCTCTTCTCTCATGGCCACCATGAGGTGAGCAGCCTGCACTGCCGTGCTCTCCAGCTGCGACATACAGTGCTGCCACTGGCCCAGAGCACAGAGCCAAGTGATGGGGATTGAAACCTTTGACACCATGAGCCCAAACTGCCCTTTCCCATGCTGATTATCTCAGGTGTTTTGTCACAGCCATGGGGTGCCGACTAGCACACATATCATTCCCAGATTCTGCATATTTGATGAGATTATAAAGGATATCTTTTTGTAAAATTTTATTTTTAACACCGTGGCTAACATACAGAAATCAATCAAATCATGCCCGTAGATTTTGAGTGTACTGTCTTGCGGAGCTCTGCGCAGATGCTCGTAGTCTCTGGGGATTCTTTAGAGGCTGCTGTGTGATAAGGGAGTTTTGTCCATTTCTCCCAGCCCTGCCCTGGCTTCCTCACTGTGCTGTGGGCGGCAGTCGGCTGACTCTGAACAGAGCGGTAGTGAAAGGCATCTTTGTCTCCTTGCCAGTCTCCTGAGTCGAGCTTTCAGCGTCTTCTCATCAGCTCTGATTGCTGCTCTGATTTTCGCTGGCACCTTTGTCAGATCTGCACCGCCCTTCTCTTCCCAGGTGGCTGAGAATTTCCTTAAGAGCAGACCTTGTGTCTCAGCATCTGCTGGGATGCCCACAGGCCCTGAGAGCTGGGGACAAGTATGGCTCTGGGGAAGGAGGAGACGGAGGAAGAAACACCCGGCCGCCCTCCTCCCGCTGCGGGAGCCCCCGGCCCCTCTGGCTTTTTCCTCAGATTCCATTTCTCCACTCTGTCCCGGAAGCACAGGCTGACCAAGGCACAGGTGGCTGCCTCTGGCCTGTGGCCCAAGCCCGTGCTCTGATCCACCTCCCATCTGACTTTCCCGGCACGTAGTAGGCCACCCCTCTCCCTGGATCAACCCAGGCTGGGGGCCACCAGCCAGGGACAGCTCAGAGCCCAGAGTCATCTGCAGCTGGCCCCGGATGGCTCCCCGCCCTCCTGGTGTTCCATGGGGCCCTAGGGAGGGGTCTGGCCCCGGCCTTCCCTCGTCCCTGCCCCCTGGCGGGCCCTGTGCATCCTCTGTGCTCTCTTTGCAGCAGTAGTCACCCTGGTGTCGTGCCTGAGGCAGAATGGGAGCATGGTGCGAAATATGCGGATGTGTCCATCGGCGAGTAGGGCTCTACCCTCATCAGAGGGAACGGACCTCGGCTGTTAATGCATTGCAGACAATGATAAATGTGTGCCAGGTATTGCTTCTTACAAAAGAGAATCGTGTGAAGAGGATCGGTCGCACACCTGCGTGCAGAGAGCAGTCGCCGGCAGTCCTACCAGCAGCGTGCTGCACCCCAAGCCGCGGGGATGATGCAGCCTCACTGTGGACAGGGTTCCCGATGTGGTTCTGTTTCTGTTTCTTCCTCAGAAAGTGACCTACGGGGCCGGGTGGCTCTGCACTGCAGCGCCTGGGAGCCGTGTGAGGCTCGGTTCCATCCCCATGATGCCGAAAAATAATTTTAAAAAGATGTAAAACTGTTGTGCAATGAAATGACTAAAAAATATGCAGACAAGAAATGCAGGAGAAATATTTTGGAGATGGGCAAGGCTGCTAATTAATAAAAATAGGTTGTTTTCCTGGATTTTGTAGGCTTGTGGTATTTGTCAGCTTTTAGAACTTTTTTTCTCATCCCACATAGACACTCACCGTCATGCCTAGTTCTGTTTCTGTGGGTTTGTGTGCTTTTCTTTAGAGGTCCCCGGAACCTGGCCTGCTGCCTGCTCCCCCCACCCCAGGACTCGAGTGATGGTGGTGGCACTGTGGGGTGGGGCAGAAGATGGGGACAGGTGGGACGCCATCGAGACTGTGGAACTCGTGGGGCCTCCGCCACTTGCCATATATTTTTGTTAATCTGTGTTTGCAGTATGTTAGAAGCACATTCACTGTGTGGAGTCATACATATACATAACACATCTTCATTCTTTCTACATACGTTTCCTGACCCCCTGCATCTCTTGAGCCCCCTTCCCCTTTGAGAAAGATCCATCTCCTTGTTTTCTATCATCTATCTTTTATTTTGCTCTTTAATTTATTTATACTTTGGGTTTCTTGTATAAGACAAACCATGCAAGATTTAAAGTACATTCATTTTCCTACACATGACTCAAATTTATCCTTCTTTATGGCAGAGAAGTACTCCATTATGTGTAGATGTGTTTCTTTTTTTTTTTTTAATTATTTTTGGTGCTGGGGATCAAACTCAGGGCCTTGCACTTGCTAGGCAAGTGCTCTACCGCTTGAGCTAAATCCCCAGCCCTTCTGTTATGTGTAAATACCACGTTTTCTTTATCTATTTGTCTGTGGATGGACACTTAGGCCACTTCCTAGCTTTAGCCGTTAGGAGCGATCACAGTCCTGGACTTCAGTTATATTACGAAGCCACAGGGATAAAACCAGCATTCATTTATCCCATCACAGCCATGCGGCCCTGTTACCAGGTAGATTCCAATATTCCTGGGTTCTTCCCCTCCTCAAACAAAGAATTGAATGGGGGGGCAAAAAGTAGTTCTAAAGTTTATTTAAAATTATAGAGAAAAGAAGAAAAGAAAAAGTTGAGCATAATGATAGAAACAGCAAAATGTGTCCTGTGCCTAAAAGTCACAGTCAGGGTTACCGTGAAAAGGCATGATAGCCTTGGCACCGGGCACACAGACACTGTCTTTCCACAGGAGGGAAAAGGGAGAGAGCTCTCTCTGGAGGTATCGTAGAGAGGAAGAGAAGAGAGCGAGAGCTTGCTTCCAGTGTCGCTTCTATTTGTAGAGTTCCTGTGAAGACATTGTATGCCTGCGATGTTGGACACGTGTGAAAACTCCTTACTGTCCACGTGAGGGGGTGGTGCTTTAAATTGGTGCCTAGAGCGGACATCAGGTCCAGGCCACTCCCCCAGGTCACGTTCCCTTGCCAGTCAGCCCTACTGCGCCCTACACCTACCTCAGCCCTGTTCCTTCTCAGCCTCGGTAGCTTCCTGGTTGAGCATCTCTTCCCGACTCCACTGAGTGTAGCCACTTTAACACCCCAAGGTTGGCCTTGCCCCCCGCAAGTGTCCTCAACAGCTGGTGGCTAAATGCTGAGTGGCGCACCCTGCCTGCGGTGAGGGGTCCAAGACACTGGTGGAGGCACTGTGGACCGGCACTGGGGGCCTGGATCTGAGGCTCCAAGAGGAAACTGGATCTGGAAACTCCCAGGGCCCTGCCCTCTCCTGGGACCCGGGGATACCAGGGCCTGCCACCAAGGGTCCCTGGGAAGCGGGGTCCCGGCACAGCAAGGAGCCAGCCCTGGATTCCACCGTCCTCCTTCTTTGGGCCCTTGAGGAGAGGATTCTGTGGAGACCTGCTGGCCGTGCAGACTCCGGGTCCGTGGTAGAGCAGGTGGAGAGAGCGAGGAGGCGGCCGTGGCGTGGAGGCGGATGCCCCAAGTGTGAGTCCAGGCCCTGGGTTCAGGGACTGAGGAGATTATGATCCTTATGACACTTCTCTTGGGGGTTATTCTGCAATGTCGGCATCTCAAAACTGTCTTCCTTGTTCCTTTCACGTGGTCAGAATGCCCTCAAGGCTTGAATCAGGTAAGAATACAAATCAGGCGTCAGCCCAAGGCGAGAGGTCTTAAAGAAACTCTCCTTTCTACCTGGGTGTGGTGGCCCATGCCTGTAATCCCAGCAAACAGGAGGCTGAGGCAGGAGGGTTCCCGCAAGTTCAAGGCCAGCCTGGACTACGTAGTGAGACCCTGTCACAAAAACCAAAACAAAAACAAAGAACGCTTTCTTTTCTGGTATCATTGGGCACCAGGAATGCTGCATGCCTGTTGTGGAAACAGACAGCCAGGTGGCCAGACGCCCGGAGGAATGTGCGTGCTTTGATGTTCCTGTCCTCTGAGGAATGGCCCAGGTGTGAGACCTGACCAGTGATCATGAATGTGGTCCGCGGCGGTGTCTTTCCGTGATTAGCTGGCAGTGTGGCAATTTCGTCCCTCTGGCCTGCTACCATGTCTGCCTCAAGGAGGGTTTCCTGAGTGACTGTGCTTGTCCGCTCTGCTCCTCCGAGTGGGTGGGTGGGCGGTCTGCTCCCAGCCTGGCCCTCCTCCTTCCTAGCAGAACAAACAGGAGCCAACACCAACACAAACCAGGCACACAAACCACCCACAGAGGTAGGATACACACAGGACACATCTGAAACACAGAAGTGCAAGCTATATACCCAAACTACACACCAACTGCACACACACGAGCCACATACACATACACAAGCTACACAAATAAACCACACACAACCACAAACACACGAACACACAAACCACACGTACTATGATCATACCTCAGCTATACACTTACACAAACTACACACACACTCATGTGTAGGCTGACTGTGGAAGAAAGGGCCACCGGCCGCCCCAGGCAGCACAGGGGGACTCTCAGGATCTATTTAGTGTCACTGTGACTTCTGCTCCATGTCTTTTATGTTCAGAAAATAAGACACCGACGAGGACGGGCCCTCAACGGCGAGTTCAGGCAGAAACCCGGGAGCCGCAGGAGCGGATAAGGAGCCGGACAAGCTTTGCTGCAGGCCACACTCTGGGGACAGCTCTGGGCGGATCCGGAAAGCTGCCTGTGGGAACCGGGCCCCTCCTGGGAGGCAGGCTCAGGGATGCAGAAGTGTCCTGAAGGGGCCTTGCATTTGAAGTAGAAGCAGTGGGCAGAACTCATGGTTCAAACCCGGTGCAGTGGTGTGCACCTGTAACACCAACACTCAGGAGGCTGAGGGAGGAGGATCACAAGTTCAAGGCCACCAAGGGCAATTTAGTGAGACCCCATCTCAAAATAAAAAAATAAGACAAAGGCTGAGAGTGTAGCTTAGTGCTAGAGTGCTCGCCTAGTGCCCTGGGTTCAATTCCTGGCACTGCCAAATTAAAAAAAGAAATACAAAAGAAGAAGAAGAAATAAAGAAAAGAAAATTCTGCTCCCCACTCCACCTGGCTCCTTAAAGACTGAGCCAGGGGCAAACGCTCCCCGGCCCACGCACACAGCGCCTGTTCTACAGGCCGCAATGTGGCCAGCGCTCAGCTGGTTGGAGAAGGGCCGAGGAGAGGGGGTGCAGCCCGAGCCAGAGGTGGCATCAGCAGGAGGGACAGACAGCTCCGGGCCGATGGGAAACGTCAGGGAACTCGGGCCCCATGGGGGTTTCCAGTGTGGGCTGAACCATGAAGAATGTCCAGCACCAAGGGCCCTGGGATACAGATGCTGTGGGCAGAAAGAGGGTCTCCCGTAGAACAAGACCAGCCAGCAGGTTGGAGGTCGTGTGGGGGAACCCCCGTCTTGGGGACCCTGAATAATAGTCGACACCGCTGAAGTCGGCTGAGTAATGGCCCCAAGTGTGCCCTTGCCCAATCCCCAGGACCGCACCCACAGGTCCTTCACGCACACAAGGGGCTTGTTAGGGGTCTTGAGAAGAGGAGACTGTCCTGTGTCAGCCAGATGGCTGCGGGCATCACCAGGCACTAATAAGCAGAGGCAGGCAGGTCTGAGCTGGGAGGGGGACACGAGGCCCAAGCAAAGACAGGACAGCAGGGCTCTGAAAATAGAGGAGAGGGACCTGAATTTACAGCAGCGCAACTCATAACAACTAAATTTTGGAAGAGGTCTATTCGTCCATCAGCAGACGAATGGATAAAGAAAATGTGGTGTTTACACACAGTGGAGTACTACTTTGCCATAAAGAAGGATACACTTGAGTCATTTGTAGGAAAATGGGTACAACTTGAGACTATAATATTAAGTGAAATAAATCAGACACATAAGCTTAAATATTGCATGGTTTCTCTTATGTGAGAAACTCAAAGAATAAATAAATTAAAGAGCAAAGTAAAAAATAATTTGAGGGGCTGGGGATTTAGCTCAGTGGTTACAGTATTTGCCTTGCAAGCACAAGGTCCTGAGTTCGATCCCCAGCACCAAAAAAAAAAAAAAAATTTGAAACAGGAAAATAGATTTTTTTTGGATATGCAAAAGGGATTAAGAGATGGGGGGAAGGGGGCGTAAAAAGAATTGAGGTGTGTCATGTACATGTACCAGCTCCCCATGATGAATGTGATTTTCATGTGCTGGAAACATGTACTCATAAAAATAAATTAAAAATGAGAATAGAGTAGAGGGCTGTGGGAGGCGAGGGATGCAGGCAGCTCCAGAGCAAGTCTCCCCGGAGCCCCCAGGGGGAACGGTGCCCACAGGGCCCTCTGTTTTAGTTACTTTTCTCTGGTTGCTGAGACAAAATACCCCACACCCAAATTTAGGGGAAGAAAGGCTTAATTGGCTCACAGTTCGTAGAGGTTTCAGTCCACAGTTGGCTGGCTCCAAGGCAGGGAGGCAGGGAGGCAGGCAGACAGGCAGAAGGCAGCAAGGCAAGCAAGGAGGAGACAAGCCTCTTTCTGTCCTTTATATCTTATCCAGGCTACCCGCCTTAGGATGGACAGCACTCCCACCCTCAATCCCAGCATCACGTCCTTGATCCCAGCAGAACTATGCCAAACCAATCAGCGGACTAATTTAGTGATCACACACTCTAGATCCAGCCCCACCTATCACCACCCGAGGCCCTGGGGGTCATGTAGACACACACCATAACACACTCCCCTCAGCGCAGAGGCACCCAGGGACTTCTCCTCCCAGAAGCCTAGGAGGACGCATTGTGTTGTTTCTAGCCACAGTCTGTAGCGATTGTTGCGCAGCAATGGGAAGCTAACTCCGGGTCTGGGAATGCGATGTGGCAGTCCTGGAACCTCGGGTCATGAGGGTACAGGAGACCGCAGGGGGATCGCTGGCACTCCTCACCGCAGGGTTCCATTTAGCACCTGGACAGGTCAGGCACGTCCCCGGTGCAAGTGTCCCCAGGGAGACCAGCTGAGGACACACTGTGTCTTGTGAGGGTCACTGCCTCAGGCGCTGCACCCACATCGCACACGGAGCCACCCTGCAGCACTGCGGCCCGCGCCCCAGGGCGGCTGCTGGCTCCTCCACGCTGGCGGTGAAGCTCAAAGAGAAGAGCAAGAGCCGCTCCAGGGCAAAGGCACCAGGGAGCCCGGGTGGCCATGTGCAGTGCACGTCCCTCGTGGGCCTTACAGTCACACATACACTATATCAATACATATTCCAACTACATATGTGCATTATATGCATAGTTGAAAGGGACATTTGAGAAAACTGGAATACTGACTGTGCATTAGACAGCATTACTGCATCCCGTGAGCCTGATTTCTTAAATACATGGAGTCAGCCCCCAGCGTCCACAGGGAGCTTGTCTCCAGGCCTCCCCACAGGCTCGGAATCCTGCAGGTACTGCAGTCTTCCACACAGAGTGGAGCAGTATTTACAGGCGACGGTGGACCTGTGCTGTGTACTTTGGATCTCCCTAGATGACTTATAGTGCCTGACACAGTGCAAATGCCTTGCAGATAGTCGTTACACTGTAGGGAAGAGACAAGAAAAAAGACTGAACATGTTTAACATAGACGCACATTCTTTTTTATAATAGTTTGATCCGAGGCTGGTCGAATGCACAGACGTGGAACCCGTGACCCTGGAGGGTGACCGTGTATGCACGTGGGGGCGAGGAGAGACCAGAATGTGTAGATATTCACTGTACTGTTCTTGCAACTTTTCTTTAGCTTGCAGTGTTTACTGATCTGTGTTTAAATATTTAGGAAGTCAGTTTTGGGAGCCCCTTCCCCGGGCTCTTCTGCAGCCTGGTGCTGGCCCCAGGGGAGCTGCCCCCAGGCCCGTGTTCTGTGATTTGTGCCATCCTCAGTGGAGGCCTGGCCTCTGCCCTGGCAGATGCTTCAGCTGCTTGAGCCCAGGAGGTGTGGGGACCCGTCACTCTCCTGAGGACTCCCCGGGGCCAGGATGTGCTTCTGTGCCTGAGCCCTCCTGTTGCCAAGACACAGGCAGAAGTCGGGGTGGGCACCTGGGCGGCGGAGGCTTTGCCTAGAGCCCGTGCCTGGTCGGGGGCTCAGCCAGCCGCTGCTGAGCGGGGTGCTGAGCCCGCTGCCAGTCAGCGCCAGCGCGGGAGGGGTGCCTCCCCGCCCCGCCGGCTGTTCCTGCGCCCTTCCTCTACAGCGCTTTCTCTGGAAAGCAGGGGAATGAAAAGTCACCATGCCATCTGTTCCCTGGTTTGGAAGGCACAGCAGGACGTCAAGTGGCAGCATGTTTATTGTCACAGCCTGGGTTCCTGATGCCAAGGCGGCCTGACAACTGAATCTATCACTCCATGAGGGAGTGTGCCAGGGAGTGGGGAGCAGCGCTGTCTTGGGGCGCGGAGGGGTGTGGTGTCCACACCTCCTCTGGCCTGGGCCGGGGCTCAGGAGGCCTGTGCTGCTCCCCAGAAGCCACATGTCCTGCTCAGCTCATGACGGTTTGCATCAAACATGCAGCTTCCTGGTCCAAGCTGGCTGGTGGGTCTCCACAGCCGGCCGGCGGCTTGGCTGGGGATGTCGTTCTGCTCAGACTCCTTGTCTTGGGTTTGCTGTCAGCTGGCCAGACGGGGGTGACTTGGCTGAGGTCTGTCCCCCAGGGGCCAGCCTTGGCGCTGTCCCATGGAGAGAGGTGTGCAGGCTGCCCACGCCGAGGAGAGCAGCCCGGGACGCAGGCGCAGAGGGTAGCACAAGGCCGAGCTTCCTTCCCTGGGCAGAGGGAGAGACTCAGCCAAATTCTTACTTATTTTAAGCCCTCTGCTTGGCGCCCAGCATCTACCAGGCTAAGTGCCCTTTTCTGCTGAGCCACACCTAACAGGAATACTGTCATGCAAAAGGTGTGCCCATTGCATAGGTGATGGCACACCAGACCGGCTTGTTGCAAACCGTCGGTGAATCCGAGGCGTGTGCTGGTCACCTCAGCCCTGGCCCTGGTAGGGCTCTGCCACAACTGGACATGGTGCGTCCTTAGCTGCCCATGTGCTACAGGCTTGGGCCCAGAGTGATGCCATGGTGGGGGTGGAGCCTTTAGAGGCAGGACCTGGCGGGAGGTCCTGGGTCCCTGGGTGTGGGCTCCTGGGATGCAACACCCTCCTCCTCTCTCTTGATCTCTGGCCCTGAGGTGAGAGGCTTTGCTCTGCCGGTCCAGCTGCCTCACCGCAGATGGCAGTGCCCTGTCAGTCTTGGATGGAAGCCCGCACAGGTGAGACACGGAACCATCCTCAGCAGTTTTGTTACAGTGATAGGAAGTCGGCCGGCACAGGCACAAGCAGGCAGGCAGGGCGGATCCTCCAAGGGCACTCATCATTCACAGGGCTCCTGGCCCAAGCCTCTCCAATGAGGCTCCACCTCCCAACAGGCTGCCTTAAAGAACTAAAGTTCCATCTCAGGAAGGAAAAGGAGACCCAGGCCCCGACTGAGGAGCCCAGCAGGGTGGGGTACCAGGGGATGCAGGGCTGGCCACGGGCCCCTCTGATGTAGGTGTGAGACACGGGATGCGGGACAGCCCCAGCCACGGATGGGTGTGGACCCCGAATCTTCAGGGGCCTTGGTGATCCTGGCCAGCCCTCTGATCAGAAGTGGCACCCAGCCCCACCCAGGGCCCTGATCCTGGCTGGGGCCTGGTCCCACCTCAGTGCATACCTGTGTCCAGGGGACATGGCCTCCTGGGGGCTGCTTGGGGATATCCCTGCCCTAGGGCTGGGTGGACACTAATAGGGTCACCCAGACTTTGATGACCACCTGTGGGAAGCTCCTTGACCCTGCCTGACCTCCCCATCAGACACACTCTGTTCGGTGCGTTGTTCCATGGTCCTCTTTGGAGGTGGAGTCTGATATGTGCAGGAAGTCAGCGTCAGATATGTTGGTCAGCCTGAGTCTGAACCTGGGTCCTGAGCAGCAGAGACGCTTGCAGAAGGAAAGTGGGGCCTGGAGTGGGGGCAGCAGGGTCCTGGGTGCTGCTGGAGGTGGATCACCACATTGCTGTAGGACCCTGGGCCTCCGTTTCGCTCTCAGTAAAATGAAGGATTGGGCCCAGACCCCAAACCTCCTCCACGCCTGAAGTCTGTGCTTGGAGGAAGCACACAGCTTGGATTCTGCTAGGGGTGGCTGGGCTGGGCTGCGTGCGGCTGGCCCTTCACCCTCTGTGTTCATACATTTGTGCGCTCAGTAAGATGCGAGTGTAAACTGGCGCTTCGGCCTCAGCTCCGCCCTCTGCTGGCTGTGGCACCCTGGAAACCAGGCTGACTTGATCCCTGCTCCAGCCCCAGCAGTTCTGTGACCAGTCCTTGCTTTATGGCTCAGAGGGCTGGGGCAGTGCCGATGTGTGCAGTGGGCAGTTAGGAGCCGAGTCCTGCCTCTGCTCCTCTGTGCGGCCGCAGCACACGTCTCTGGAGAATTCTCTGCAGGGGGCTGCAGCATCAGCCACCTCTGTCACGTGGTGGAGCTGTCCCAGCTCCCTGACCGGCAGGCATTGCCAGAGGGGCCCAGTCTGCTTCGTGAATGTTCGTGCCCAGCTCCTGAGGGCACGGGGCACCTGCTCTCTGGTCCTGTCCCCACTTCCTCAGTGCTGTGACCCTGGCAAGAGAGCCCTGCCTGTGGGGCACGTGGTGGGGAGCGGCCAGGGCCATGTCTGGGTCCGAGAGGGCGCTGCACGGAGTCAGCTCGCGCCCCACACTCACGGACGGAGAAGCAGAGCGAGAGGAGGGCTGGCCAGGCCCCGTCGTCCCCAGGGCACCTGCGAGTCCTCAGGGGCCCTCCCTGGCTCAGGCCTCGTCGTGCCTCTCCTGTGCGTGCGCCTTGGCTTGCTGGGCCCGGGGCTTGCACGTGTGGCTCTCTCTTTCTGCCACGTGGCTCCCCTAGCTCTTGGCTGGAGTGGCTGCCCTGCCCCATTCCTCCTCAGGTGCCTCTCCAGGACACCGCCCCTGAGCCCCACAGCAGCATTGTCACCCCTTTGACAAACCAGTGACTGCTAACAGGGATTTGCCGTCAGAAAGACCTCAGAACCCAGCTTTCCGTGAGGCTGTCCTGCGCCTGGCAGGCAGAGCTGTGGGTGTGGGCCCTGCTGGGAGTCCCCCAGCCCCTGCAGGGGAGTTGTGTGGCTCTGACTTGTGTGTCACATGGCGGTGGCTGGTCCCCCTTCAAGCGGCCTCTTTACACCCTGGTGGCATCCCTGGGCCCTGGGTCCCAGAGGATGGTCTGTGCTCTTGCCTGGTCGCTGTCACCACTGTGTCCCCGGGGTCCCCTGCTCCCCTGAGATAGGACCCCATCCCGGCTAGACTGCCTTGAGGGACCCACGTCAGTCTATTTGTGACAGGAAAAGTTAGCTGGCTCTGGAGAAATGTCAGGGGATAAGTCAGCACTGACCCGAGGCCAGGCCCATGACGCTGTGCCATTTTACGAGTCTCCTCCCTTATTCAGTCAGGGAGAAAAACAGGCCACAGAAGGTTTCCATGGCAACCAGCAGAAGGGCACGGGATCTCTCCCTGTCTGAGCTTGTCCCAAGAGGATGGGGCTGGCCAGAGGTTGCTGGGGCTGGCCTCGATGGTGGGAGCTGTGTCTTGGTGTGTGACTCCAGGCCCTGGGCTTGGGCTGGAAAATGGGAGCAGGTTCACTGACTGGTCCAGATGCCCTTGCACATCCATGGAGCAGATGGGGAAACTGAGCCCAGAGGAGGGCAAGAAAGCACCTTGGCGGTACCCGGAGCCTGCTAGAGAGTGCTCAGAGGGAGAACAGTCTTCTAAACTGGGAACTACTCATTTCCTCGCCACCCACCCATATACCACCCACCCATCCACCATTCATCTAGCTACCATCCACCCACCATCCATCCATCCATCCATCCATCCGTCCATCACACACTACCTATTCATCTGTCTACTACGATCTATCCATCCATCCATTCTCCACCCACCCATGCCCCCAACCATCCATCCATCTATCTACCCACCCACCATCCATCCATCCAGTCCTCCATCCATCTGTTCCTCCATCCATCCATCCCTCCAGCCATCCATTCCTCCATCCATCTATTTCTTCATCCATCCACCCACCACCCATCCATCCATCTATCCATCCACCCACCATCCATCCATCTATCCATCCACCCATCCATTCAGGCACTACTCTTCATGAGGGTGATCTTAGAAGATTGGTTCATAGATTTCAACTCAGCTTTGAGATCTGAAGACTCCAGTGTGTCATTTTAACACCTCTAATATATGGTCTTACCAGAAAGATCATTACAATCATGGAGGAATTGTCCATAGTCCAGTCAAGCCCCTGGGTGTGATTTGTGGGTGTGCACAAGAGGAATGGGATAAGGTTCTGCATGCAGTCGGGGGCTCCCAAACCCAACTCTCAGATCTGAATCCACTGCCACAAAATGTAGCCCTGTGTGTGGGGATGTTGGTATTTTGCAAACTCAGAGAACCAAGGTGACTCCACCTAATCTCTTGCTTGTTTCTGTAGTGCATAAGCATGCTTGAAACAAAAAGGAACTTGGAATCAAATACAGAAACATTGAATGCCATAGTACTGACAGCTTAGAAAGCTCCATGGTGCTCAAGAGAATTTGAGTTGTAAGACGATGGGTCAAACTTTTATTTACAGTTATGATATGTAACTATGACTAATTGTTATATATAACTAACAATTATGATTTTAAATTGAAGTCTCATAAAGAGAGTTAAGATCCATCATTTTAGAAAGTTACATTTTTAGATTTCTAAGAATTAATTTAGAAAGGTTTATCAGACAAAATGTAGCATATTTAACCTGTTAGTGCAATTACACTGTTGTAGGTGTTTTATTAAGTAAAATTGAAAGTGGGGCCTAATGTTAATTACAGAACCTTTTAGAAAGAATCTTAAGGTGTGTTAAATTTATAAATATAAGATTTGTAGACTCAGTCTAATAGTTTAAGGGAAAACCCCCAGTTTTCTGATTGTGTAACATTAATAAGTGAAAATTTAATTTTAAAACTCCAAAGGGATGTTTGGATAATCTTTTCTATGTATAAAAACATAACTCTGGATACATAAAAAAAACTCACATTAATACCACACACCCATTCATTGTTCCATCTATTTTGTTTACTTACCTTTCATCTTCTTTTTTCTCTTTCTGTTCATTTATCCAACAACCCTCCCTCTCACCTACTCGTCCATTTATTCATCTGTCCACCCATCCATCCATCCACTCAGCCTTCTGCTCGCCGATCCATCTATCTACCCGTCATTCACCCGCCCATCATCCATCCATCCATCCATCCAGTCTTCACACCCACCTACTCGCCCGCTCATCCTCCCACCCACCAACCCATTTACTCAGCCTTCGTCTTCCTGCCTACCTTCCTGTGCACTCACCCCTCAGTCTTCTCATTTGTCCAGCCGCTTCTTCATCCATCCATTCACCCACCCACCCACCTAATAACCTAGTCAGCAGTATACAACAGAAAAACACTACCCACAACTAAAGAGAATCGCCTCTGGTCTTTTATGACTTCTCAGTGCTGCCCAAGACTAGTGCCACCCCTTCTTTCTGCCATTTTCCTTTACTTTGCCCCACCCCCACAGTTTGTGATGAGTACAGTATTGAACTTGTGGGTTCTGGTGCCCAAGGCCAGGGTTCAAGTCCCATCTGTACCACTTACTTGCTGGATGACCCTGGGGAGCAGAGGTAAAGAAGACCTTGTCCTAGCACTCTGGGGTCAGTGCATATGCCTTGGGACAGAGCGGCATAGCCAGCTGTGGTCAAGTTGCCCTTCAGTGGCTGTGGCCAGGTGTCCTGCTAGACACACGTGTGCATTTAGGGGTGAGGGGTCAAACACGTGCTGACTCTGGGATAATGAGGGCCAAGGGGGAGAGGAATGCGATGCTCTGAGACCCCAGGTATCAGTGTGGGTGACTTCACAGTTGGCTGTCCCCGCGGTCCCCAACAGAGCCCCCACGACAGTTCCCTGTGCTGCACAGAGGCTCTGCGCCCCTGCCAGGCAGCCCCCCACCTCCCCTAGAGCACCCGCCTGGGAAGAAGGAGCAGCGCCATCCACCCCCAGGTCAGGGCGTGTCAGTCTGTGCAAGCTGGCAGTCACAGGCTGGTGCCTCTCCCAGGGTGCCAGGCCAGCTGGAGGCGCCAGCCGAGACCCCCAAGTGAACACGAGGAGGGGTTGTGCAGGCTGTGCCTGAGTGGGGGCATGGGGCAGGCTTCCCGGAGGTGGCGGCACCTGTGCAGGGGAGAGGGGGCACACGGGGAGCGGAGCAGCTGAGGTCTTGGGATGTCTGCTCCCCTCTGGATCTGCAGACACTGGCCGGGCCCAGGGGAGGCCTGGGGTGTGATGGGGCAGACAGAGGAGGGTAAGTGGGTAGCTTGGCTCATGGGCTAGGCTGGTGCCTCTGCCTGGGTGTGGCGGGGGCTGCTCTCCTCGCTGCCCAGCATCCGTCGCTGTCTACAATGCACTCTAGTACCAGGCGCCATGAAGACTTAGAAATGATGTCGAGCTGCATGCTCGGTTCGCTGGTGAGAGCAGAAGGGGTGACCTCACCTGTGCCCTGCGTGCACGGGTGTTGGCAGGGGCCACCGGCGACTCCCATGCCCTCCTCCCGCCACTGGGTTTTGTCAGCTTGTGGCCTTTTCTCTTTTCCGTTCCTCCTTCCTTCTTTCCCTCTTCCCGCCCTCCCTCCCTCCTTTCCTGCATGCTGGAGATGGACTTCAGGGCCCCACCCCTCCCCAGCCCCAGGCCTCCCTGCAAAGCCTCTAGTGTTTGCTGAGGTTATCATTTGCACTGCTTTGGGCAATGATGACATTCTGTGCTTTGCTTATGTTTTATTTGCCATTTAAATTGCCTTTCTTTCTGCCTTTCTTTCTTTCTTTCTTTCTATTTTTCTCCCTCCCTCCCTCCCTCCCTTCCTTCCTTCCTTCCTTCCTTCTTTCTTTCTTTTTGAGACAGGGCTTTGATATGTAGCCCAAGCTGGCCTCAAACTCTCAGTGATCCTTCTGCCTCAGCCTCCCAAGTGGTGGGATTACAGGTGTGCACCACCACATCCAGCCTGTCTTTCTTTTTTTCTTTCTTCCTTCCTTCCTTCCTTCCTTCCTTCCTTCCTTCCTTCCTTCCTTCCTTTCTTTCTTTCTTTCTTTCTTTCTTTCTTTCTTTCTTTCTTTCTTTCTTTCTTTCTTTCTTTCTTTCCTCTTCCTCTCTTTCTCTCTCTCTTTCTCTCTTTCTCTTTCTTTCTTTCTCTTCTTTATCTCTCTTTCTTTCTTTCTTTTTGTGTTCAAGTATTTTGCCCATTTAAAATTTAAAAACCTTTTTCCTACTAATTTTTGTTATTGTTGTTGTTCTTTCCTTTAGTGAATAGTTGGGAGTTCGTCATACATTTCCCAGATGAGTCTCTGCCAGCGATCTGTGTTGGAAGCGCTGCCGGGCCGCAGCTCCTCTGCCCTTCTTCCCACGTGGCGTGGACAGCAGAAGCCAGAGCTCTCCAGCACTGCTGTCCGCTTTGTCCCTCCTTCCTTTCCGGCTGTGTCCTCTGTACCCGAAGGCCATGAGATTTTCTCCCTCACGCCTTTTCCGAAGATCTGCGTGTTTATCCATCGTATTTAAGTCTTTAATCCTCTGAGTTCTGATCTTTATTTTATTACTTTTAGTATCCTTCTCTGTGGACAATCAGTCCTCCAAACTGCCAGAGCCTGCCCTGCCTCCCTGGCCTCTGTCACCCGGCAGGTCAGCAGAACCCCGTTCCCACGCGTGCGCATGTTCCCCACTGTCTGCTCCTCCTCGGCAGTTTTATTTTTTGCCGTCTTAAATGTCTGCAGGCTGGCGGTGGAACCCAGGGCCTCCCAAGCTAGGCGAGTGCTCTCCTCCTTAGCCCCGACCCGGGCCTCAGCAGGGCAAATCCGGGACCGAGGCCTCCGCCTTGCTGCTCTGAGAGGCTCAGGCTGGGTACAGTCAGCACACTCACGCCACATCCATAGTCCCAGAGCTCTGGGAGGCGGAGGCAGGAGGCTCACGAGTTTGAGCCGAGGGCAACTTAGTGAGTTAGTAATAATCTGTTTCAAAATAAAGTAGCCTCGCTTGCCTTGCTGCTTTCTGCCCGTCTGCCCGCCGCCCTGCCTTGGAGCCAGCCGATCACGGACTGAAACCTCTACAGCTGTGCACTAAATAAACCTTTCTTCCCTTGGGGGAGAAAAGAGTAAGCAAGATAAAAAACAAAAAAAGGGTGGGGATGTAGTTTAGTGCGAAGGCCCCGGGTTTATTCCCCAAACGAGTGTCTTGGCTGTTGTCAGCTCTCTGTAATTCCACAGACATTTCAGAACCAGACTGTCACATTCTTCACACACCCACACGCGCAGGGTAGCACTGTTACTGCATTGCATTGACTCCGCAAATCATTTTGGGGGAACTTGGTGCTTTTACAACATTATCAAGTCTTCCAGTTCATGTGTTTTGTCTCCCTCTCTCTCTCTTTTCTTTTGGTGCTGGGGATGGAACTCAGGGCCTTGTGCTTACAAGGTAAGCACTCTAACCACTGAGCTAAATCCCCGCCCTTTCTTTTTTCTTTTCTTTTTTTTTTTTTTTTTTTTTTTGAGACAGGGTCTTGCTCTGTTCCTGGCCACACTTGGACTTGCTGTGTAGCCCAGGCTGGCCTTGAGCTTGCATTCCTCCTGCCTCAGCCTCCAGAGTGCTGGAATTACAAGCGTATGTACCACTCCTGGCTCTGTGCTGTCTTGGAAGACAGCTGTTTTGTCTCTCCCTGTATTTAAGTCTCTGTTAACGACATGCGATCTCTCTCTGTGTATTTCTCTCTGTGTATCTGTGTGCCCTTCCTCAGGTGTGTTCTTAGACATGCTACACATGTGCAGGAAACACTATTGTTCCCCTAGTGCGTTGGCGTGGCTGGACCCAGCACCCAGGTACTTGGCCAGGATATATCTGGGAGGGTGTGTATTTTTTTAGTAAACCAGTGAATTTCAAAGTCACTGGGGATCTGGGGGTGCATGCATTGCATTTATCCACAATCCCATTTTTAGGCCAGATATGGTGCACATCTGTAGTCCCAGCTGCTTGGGAGGCTGAGGCAGGGGTGGCTCGACACCAGGAGTTCCGTTTCTGCTCATTCTAACTGCTTGTTTCTGGTCTGGAGAACACAACAGAGGCTTATGTTTTGGGTTGTGTTCAGCAAATGTGTTAAACTTTCCTGATTCTGACGCTTTATTTGCAGGCTCTTGTGAACTGTTCTGACATGATGGTCCACCATGTGTGGCACCACCATCCTGCAGATTTTGCCCACACAACCCTCTCCCTCCTCCGGGCACCATGTCAAGGCCCTGGGGCCTCCCCACCCTGTGCCCGCAGGTCTCACGTCTCAGCGACTGGCAGCATTTGGGAGCCCGTGCAGGCACCCACACCTTGCCTCATCAGCATTTATTAAACAATGGTCTCACAACCGTTACAGAGCAGTGTGTGTGCTACCTGGAGGTGACTGTAGCACCCCGGAAGATGTGTGCAGGTCACCTGCAGACTCCATGCCTGGATGCGAGGGCTTGTGCGGTGGTGGACTGTGTCTTCTAGGGTCCTGGACCAGCTGCTTAGGCGCTGAGAGGTGGCTGTCCGAAGAGCTGTGTTTCTACCACCACTGTGAAAGTCCTCTTACTCCCGACTCTCACGGATCCAATTGCCATAGCCCTTCCAGGGTGCTGTAGAGACCCGGCTCCTCTAGTGCAGCTTCTCCCGTGTGGAGGACGGGAGCTGACAGCTTGTCCTCAGCATCCTGGGAACAAGGGACGTTCCTACTGTGGGTGGACTGCAGGCCGCTTGTCCCTTCACCCAAGAAGAGCATCCAGCGTTTGACCCGTGTTAATCAAGCTCTTTTACTGGCTCACCAACATTTAAAGAGCGTCTCCATTTGCCTCAGAACTAATTTATTTGTTATTACTTTTTGAGACAGGGTCTGGCTGTGTAGTTCAGGCTGGCCTTCAACTTGCAGTGATCCTCCTGTCTCGGCCTCCTGAGTGCTGGGATTATAGGTGTGCACTACCAAGTTTGGGTCTCCCAGGATTTATTTTAGGGTTTTATTTCAGAATGGGAAGTGTGGGTTAGGGTCGGGCCTATGCAGGAATAGGGGGCCCGGCGTTTTGGAAAGGAGCCGAGGGGTGTGTGGGGCGTGTGACTCCTTAGCCTTGCCCCTGCTGCCGGCCCTGCTCTGGCACCCTGATTGTGACCACGGCACCCAGGATGATGGTGTCTCAGGAGAGCTCCAATGTGGGCTGCCTGACACGCCGGAGGCTGAAAGTCGCTGCTGCCTCTGTGCCTGTGGGTGCTGGGGTGGCGGTGGCCATGGTGTTGCAAGGCACCAGGCAGCTCTCTGCACCCCCAGCCCCTCTGCTCCGACCCCTGCGCCCGTCCGCACCTCTGTCTGTTCTTTGCATCCCAGAGCAATGGGCTCCGTCCCGAGGTCCTGGCCGGGCAGCTGCCTCTACACCCCATGTGGACACTGGGAGGAGAGTTTCTGGCAGGTCTGGGGCAGCAAGGACGTTACTCCACGGCAGGCCTCCCTGGTCGCTGACAGCCAGGGCCCTGCTCTTGTGGGGCCGGGCACTGCCGCATGGGCTCCTGTGGCCACGTAAGAGGGTCAGGGATCAAAGTCAGACAGAGAAGGGGTGCGTGGATAGCAGAAGCTCCCAGGAGCACAAGGCCCCCAGAAACAAAGGCCCCAAATCCCCCTGTGACAAGCCTGGCCTCCTGTGCAACCAGGGCCTCAGCTGAGGCCTCACTCTGCTTGCTGCAGGGAGCTGCTGGGAGGGCCTGGGGTCCACTGGCTCCCGAGCAGGAGACCAGGGCCAGGCGGGCTTGGCGCCATAGCAGCACCGCCATCACTCTTGCGTGCCAAGGGGCCAGAGGCCAAGGCCAGGTCGGTGTGGGGGTCAGGGGCAGACAAACGAAGGAACATGGGCGGACTAAGGAAGGGATCAGGGGAGGGCCTGAGAGGGACCTCAGGTGAGACGCCTGTGCAGCTGCGTGGCCAGGTTAAACTTTCAGGTGCATTTCCAGGTGGAGGGGACCAAGGCTATGGTCCAAAGGAGTCTAGCTTCTCACCTGTGACCCTGAGCACCCTCCTGTGTTTGTGCTTTTCTAAGGTCACTGAGGAGTTATGCCACCTGCCAGAAGCGGTTCCTATTCTTGAAACAGCCAGGAATCCGAGAAATAAAGTGTCCGATAAACGTGCCCCGGGAGGTCAGGGGACTGGAGCCGTGTGCCCTTCCCATCCTGGCCCTTGCTTGAGCCCATCCCACCTCTTCCTCTCGGCGTCTTGTCCATGGCAGGGCACCTGGTCCACCGATGAAGCCTCCCGCTGTTTGGGCAGCTCACCCTGTGCCCGTCGCTGCAGCGCATGTGGCCAGGCCCTGCATGAGTGTGGATCAGCAGCCCCTGCCTCGGGGCAGAGTCGGGCGCGTCGTGGCAGAGGCTCAGACAGGCTAGGCACTGAGACCCCGCGGTGGGTGCAACGGGGCTGTCTGGGGCCCTCTCTGGTCACCCGGCCCCTCTGTACCCTGGCGTGACAGCTGTAGTTACTTTAGAGACAGCTCTCCCGACATGCCGCCTGCAGAGAGGTCCCAGCCTCACTCAGCTTCTCTCGACACTGCCCAACCCATCTCCACTGGACCTCCTTGGCTTTCAGCCAGAGCCCCAGCTCTGTTTTGTTTAGTGCAATGGTGAATACATTTGAGTGGGAAGCTCCTGTTTTATCTCATGCTTTCTATTTGCTCTCTGATTCTGGGTGTATTATTCATACCCTTTTGCCTTCTTTTATTTTTTAAAAACTAAAAATTTTTTATTAGCACATGTTTGCAGTACATAATGATCACATTCATCGTGGGGAGTTGGTGCATGAGCATAATACATCTGAATTCTTTTTACTTCCCTTTCCCTCCCCTCCCTCCCTCCTCCCTTATTCTCTTGGTCTTTTGCTTTTTTTTAGATTATTTTCTCCAGCTTATTTTTGAGAATTTTCAAGCAAATAGAAAATTTGGAAGAATAGAACAATGACCCTTGTATAAACTGCAGTTAGAGTCACCAGTCATTAACTTGCACCATATATGCACGTGTACATGTCCATGTATATGCACTTTTGAACACACATATGTATACATGCATGCACACGCACATGCACCGTTGCTCTTTGGAGTGCACCCTGCACGTCCCAGCCCTCCCGGCAGTGTGGAGGCATTCTAGGTGTTAGACAGCTTTGCCATCACTTGGTATTGGCCTCGTTTTGAACCCGTGCCAGCCCGCGGGTGGGGAGAGGTGTCTCGTTGTGGCTTTAGATTTGCATCTTGAGAGCTACGCGCAAGGCTGGCATCTGGGCTGCCTCCTTCACGCGGGGCCGTCTGCCCGAGCCGGCGTTGTGCCTGTCTGCGCTGCCTCTTCCTCTCTGAGTTGGCGGGTCTGCACTCCTGCATGCTGGGAAGCAAGATGGTGATATCAGACTAGCGTGTCCATGTTGTCCACGGTCTTGAGTTGCAAGTGAGGGCCTGAAGGTGTTACCTGCAGGACTGTGCAACTTTCCGTCCTTCCAGGCACAAGCGACAGAAACACAGTGTTAGCGGATCTGCGTCTGTGGTGGGTCAGCTGAGGGGCAGTGCCGGCTCCAGGTGCAATGTGCTCCAGGTCCCCTCTCCACCAGGTGTGTGCCGGTGCCTTCCGTTCGGGCATCCTTGGAGCTCTGGTCTGTGGAAGTCGGAGCGGCGGGTAATGCCAGTAGACACCCACCAGAGCCACAGCCCACAGGGCCCATGTCGGCCATGTGCGCCACTCCTACCTGCATGTTCCTGGGTGCCTGCCTGCGTGCCAGGTGGCTGAGCCTCCTGGAAATCAGATCTGTGGGAACTGGAGGGCTTTTCTTAATTATGAAAACTCTCACCGTTGAATAACGTCACAGACAGGGGCCTGGCAATCTCGGCAGCTCTGCTATGTCAAGTCCCCATGTGTCCCCTCCCCTCCGTCCTGGGTTCATTGTCACACATTTCACAACACTGTCAGGCTCCGCTTGGCACTCTCCACCCTGATCGTCACCTGGCACCTACTAAGAATAAGGACACTTCTCACACAGCCCCAGCATCGTCTTCATAATCCACCATCTTCGCAATCCATTCTCAAATATCTCTGATACTCTCTCCAGAATAAAAGGGTCTAGAATGTCCTCAAATCTCTTGTGACCTGGTTAGCATGAACTGGAATTTATTATGGTTCTTTGAGACAAGGTTTCGCTGTGTAGCCCAGGCTTGCCTCAAACTCACGGCAATCTTCCTGCCTCAGCCTCTTGAGTGCTGAGATGACAGGTAATGCTGACTTTTGAAAGCCCGGTCAGTCACCTATGGTGGTGCTGACTTCTGGGTTTGTCTGTTTCCTCTTAGTGGCATCTCACTTGTCCCTCTGTCCACTGTCTTCCTGAGCGTGGAAGCCCAGGCACAAAGCCATAGCACGAGGCTGTTCCCTATGCTTGATTTTTGTCTCATTGCCCCTGTTTTCCTCTCTTTTCTGATCTGACCGCAGCAGTTTTAATACTCTACTTTATCTCCGCTATTGGATTATTGATACCTATTTTAAAAACACATTAGTGGATTTTCTGCAGTTTGCAACCTGGGCTTTGAAGTAACCCTCGCCCACCTTCACGCCTCGCCCTGTGCCAGGCCGGGTGAGGCCGGGGCGGTGCAGCCCCCCTCCTCCTTGCTGGGTTAGGGTGCATCTCATCCGTGGCTGCAGACACTCTGTGCCTTAGGACCTTTCTCTTCTCTCAGTGCGTCCGGGCTGCCATTTGCTTGGCTTTAGTCTTGTGTTGTCTCTAAGGAGGTGCTGGAGGTATTTATTTATTTTTTCCTCTCTTTTATGTAATGTTTTGATTTTCCTGTGACTGCTTTTACGATTTTATTTCGATCTTTGATTTCAGCATTTGGTATGTGTGTGTAAATTCTGCTTAGAATTTGTTGAACTGCTTCTTGGATTGAATTTTTTTCATCATATTTGGGAAAACTTGGCCCTTTATTTCTTCAAAGCCGCTAAGTCGCCCAGGCTGGGTTCAAACTCAAGATCCTCCTGCTTCAGACTACCAGAGTGCCGGGATAACGGGTGTGCACCACCACGCACATTTCCAAATGCAAATTTCCAAGTTCCCCTCTGTGCAGTTTCCTCGTCTCTGGTCCCCTGCCCCACAGGTTCCAGCTGCCTCAGTCTCCCCACCGTGCTCTGCTGGGTCCCACCCCTTGCTGGGATCCAGACAGGTCAGGAGGCACCGGCCTTGGTGGCTGTCTGTCCACTGCTGCAGACACCTTGTCGTCTTCATCCTGTTTGTGGCTGTGTTTGGCGGGGGCATCTGTTTCTTTGCCCTGGTGGGAGCAATGTCTTCTCTCTGCCCAGAAGGTGGGGTCGGCGCCCCTGCTTCCCCACTGCCGGAGCACGTGGAGAGCAGGCTGCGTGGGGAGTGAGCGGAGCACCCGGTGCCTGGTCACGAGGCCCTGCGGCTGCTGCTGAAGGACAGCGAGACGGTGCGTTGTGCTGCAGCTCTGAGAGTGACATGCAAACGTCCTTGGGAGCTGCGCCTTCAGGTCGCGCATTGCTGGATCGTCCTCCAGCAGGGCCACTGTGCTCTGGAGGAGCGACATATGTACCTCAGGATGGCCCTGAGCGGACCTGGACGATCCTCCCGCCTCAACCTTCCGAGGCTGGGATTACAGCTGCATGCCACTATACCCTGCTGTGGACTCCTCCGCATTTTATCAAGAGCTCTTTATGTCAGGAAGAGCAGCCTTTGGCTGTGAAATCAGCCGCAGAAATGTTCCCTCTGCTTATCACATATGTTTTGACTTTGCGCTTGCTTTCTGCCTTCCTCTCGATTTTTGCCAAGCACATGTACACTTCTGTCTTTGTTGCCACCGTTTCCTGTTGCTTCCGGCTCTGGAGCTGCTCAGAAAAGGCTTCCCTGCTCAGATCACAGAGCTTCTCAGGTCCCGAGCAGACACCTTTCTAAAGCGCGATCTCTGATCCCCGGGGAGTGCTGCCCTGGGCTGCGCCCCGAGGCTCAGGCCAGCCTTGCCTTTCCAGACGTTTCTGAGAATGCCATCCACGGACCCTGTCCAGACCTGCCAGGCCCCCGCCGGGAGCAAGGCCACGCCTACGCCCACGCCCTCCAAACACGCTCTCTATCCCAGGTCGTCCGAGGGGCTGCTCGTCCCCCAGGCCTGAGCAGAGGCCTAATGGCCACACGCGGGACCACAGCCCTGAGCACGGGCTGGCCGTGTGTCCCGTAGGCTTCCAACGTGGCCCTGCACCTGCTGATCCCAGCCTCGCTGCTCTCCGCTGAGGAAAAACTCTGTCCTGAGGCTGCAAGGTGCACAGAACTCAGAGTCAGTGTCCAGCCTCAGCGGCAGCCCCTACTCATTTACATAGCCCCTTCCCTCTGCAATAGCCCCTCCCACTTCAATGGCCAACTGCTACCTTCAAATAATTCTTCCTACAAAGTCTGTCCTTACTGCCAGGTTTGGTGGGCAAGCCAGTAATCCCAGCATTCAGGAGGCTGAGGCAGAAGGATGGCTGAAAGTTTGAGGCCAGCCTGGTCTACACAGCGAGTTCAAGGTCAACCTGAAATACATAGCGAGACCCTCTCTCAAAAAACTGAAAAGAAAGTCTAACCTTATTAAGTTCGTATTTGTCTTTGACTGGACAGCCTGCATACTGTTCTAGGACCAAGTCTTTTCAGCAGGCTCTCTTGCTAGCACTACCCCATCAGCCTGTCCTCGTCAGGGTTTGGCCATTCTCATCTGTTTCTCCAAGTGAGCTTCAGAATCAACTTGTCTAGAAAAAAATGTGCTGTTATTTTAATGTGATCAGACTAAATGTATTACTGATTTGTGGAGAATCTGCATTTTTTTTCACAAGAGAAGAGATGTGTTTTTTGTTTTTGGTTTTTTTTTTTTTTTTTGGTGCTGGGGATTTTGAACTCAGGGCTTTGTGCTTTCTAAGCAAGCACTCTACCACTACTTGAGCTAAATCTCCAGCCCAAGAATGTGCCTTTAATCTGTCATGTGTTCATCTTTCAGAAGTTTCTAAACGTTTTTATCCATTAAACACAGCCTCCGGGAGACCCCACAGGAGGCCACAGCCAGCCTGACCAAGCCACAAGCCATGTGAGTCATTTCGGCCAAGGGTCATGACCCCGAAGTGAACTTTGAAACCACCCGGTTTTCCAAAAAGCAGTCAACCAGAGTCAACATAGTAAGGAAATCCTACTGCTAGAGGGTTCACAAATAAAGTGACAGTTTTCCCAGGGTTGGGACACGATAACAAATGCCTACAATTCAGAGGACCAGTGTAATTTGAGTCACAGTCTCGGGAGTTCACTCTGTGGCCAGCTGCTCCAAGGCAGGAGGATCATGGCGGGAGGGCACAGCGGAGCAAGGCTGCTCACCTCATGGTGGCTGGGAAGTGGATCAGGGAAACCACGCCAGAGAGGAGGGCCAGGGACCAGGTACAGATCCCAAGGCCAGGTACGACCCCCAGACACGCCCAGAGTGTGCTTTTCTGATGCTCTACCCAGCTAAGCTGGCGTATGATTGTCAGCTGCCGCAGGGCCACTGAAGTGCCCGAGCCAGGCACTTTCCCAGCCTCTTTCTGTCGACCAAGCAGCCCTCCTTCTCTTCGGTGCCTCCTGTGTGGTGGCACAATCTGTTGCCTAGTGCTGGAATCACAAACAAAACCAACTAGATCGCTAAACCTAACAGGCTGTCATTCTGTCCTCCTCCAAATGCACCTTGTTAAGTCTGTATGGGGCTTCTCATCCATTGTCCTGGTAGTGGCCGTCAGATACCTTAGGGCGCTGGGCACAGCCTGCGGCGATAGTGGACAGACAGTCAGATCCTCCCTCTCCTGCCTCCAGCCCTGATGACGCCCTGTCCTCGGGCTCATGCCATCCCCTCTGCCTCCTGCAGTCGATGTGGGGTCTTTTGTGGGGAGTCCTTTGCGGGGAGTGTAGCATTGCCTCTTCCTGTTTGCCTTTCTGTGCCTGCTCTGTCCTCAAAGTGGGGCAGGCACCCACTGGGCTGCTCATTGCCCTACAGCAGATGACAGCTGACCGGATCTGGTCATTCAGGGACCAGTAGGTTAAATGAGCAGGGATGTCATGAGCTCCGACTGTCACTTGGGACGCTTCCTCGGTTTGGTCCCAGGGGAGGTGGGCCTGACACAGGCAGGGGCAGGGGCCTGCCCTGTCTCACTGCAGATGGTGTCCCCAGGGCCACCACTCACCTGGGACACCTAGGGGCTGTCTCTTCCTGCTGTTGAGAGGAGCCGCACATCAGGTAAAATGCTGTCCCCTCCCTGTCCTGGTTTCATCTGGAGCCCGTACCAGCACTGGGCAGAAGCACCCTGGCCACATGCATGATCCTGTCCTGTCCCCAGCCAGCTCCCACATGGCCTCAGGCAGACTTCTGTGGGCCATGATGGGGAAGAGCCAGGAGAAGCTGCGTGGCCGCCCCACCTGCACATCACTGCTGGGCAGGGCTGGACCCCGTTCCTGTCTGCCTGTCTATCTATCTGTCTCTGCCTGGGGGATGTCAGGGCCAGGATGGAGGCCCTGGGCACTCAGCAGCCAGGATGGCCATGGGGGGACACTGCAGCTGGAGATGTGGCCCAGGGGACCTACGAGAGGAGTGTGGAGCTGGGGGCAGGGCGGGGGGAGCCGGAACTCAGCTTCCACTGGGAGAACAGCGGCTGCAGGCAGTGCTGGCTAACAGAGGTGTGACTCTGTGCCAGGGCGGGGGTCTCTATGGGGACAGGAGATGAATGCAGATGAGGTCACAGGGTGCCCCACCCTGGAGGGGCTGCCATCCCCGGCTGTCCATGAGGCTGTGGTCCAGTCCCATTGTCCAGGTGATGGGAGTCTCATGGGGGTCCTCTGCTTTGAGTCTGCAGGGAGAGGGGTGGGGGAGTCTCCTGCGGCTGGGAAAGGGGAGGCAGGGACAGTGACCCAGAGAGGGTGGTGACAAAGGTACACTGAGAGGCCACGGGTACTGCAGGCAGGGACCAGCGAGCTGGGTCCAGGTGCCTCTGATGTCACCCTGTGAGGGCCTGTGCTGGGGTGGAGGGAAGGGCACATGCGAGCAGCGCTGGGCTCAGGGAGGATGAGGGCCCACTCAGGGGTCTAGCCAGGACAGTGGCCCGCCCCACCTGACTGGGCAAGCAACACCTGCCTCCAGAGCCGTCATCCCTGGAGACCTTGGTGGCCACCCCACAGCGGCTCCTCTCTCCCCAGGGCCACAAGGCTCTGGTGGATGGGGCAGGGCTATGTCTGTGCATGCTCAGGGGCTGCAAGGTCCCCAAGACAGGACCCTGTGCCTCTGCTGTCCTCTCTGGGCCCCGGTCCAGACTCATCGTCCTGGCCATGAGGCTGCCATGTGCCCCCGGCACAGAGGGACACTGTCTACTGTCCAAGTTCAAGGTTGGCCCCAGCCTGGGATCCTGATCATCTGAGGCCCCTGGGGGTACAAATGTGGAAAAAACTGTGTTCCTCCTGGGAACCAGCAGCGTGCGCACCACAGGTTGCCACAGAAACATGATGCGGTTGGTGACACCGGCTGGCATGGCTTCCCACAGCCTGCGGCGGGTGCACGTGTGCTACATGGATGAGTGAGCTGCGTGGACACAGCTCTCCCACACGCATATTAGTGAGCACAGCTGGGGTGGCTTCTCATGTCGGGGGTGGGTCGGGGGAAGCAGGAAACAGCTGGAGGCCTGGCCAGGGGTGATGAGTGCTCATGGCCCGAGACCAAGACCTGAGGGCACAGCGCCCCACACACATGCCAGGGCCAGTCAGCATCCAGCTCTGTCCCCAGAGCGGCAGGGTCTCCCTGGCGCCGGGGTCTGGACATTTTTTTGGCCCAGGCCTTGTATGCAGTAGAGGATGCATAAGTTCTGCCCTGAGTAGTTATTTCAGGAGAAAGTGTGTGAGGATCCTGGGCTGGGGCAGGAAGGGGAGGCAGGTGGGACGAGGGGTGAGGTGGACCTCAGCTAACGGGGTGCCCCCAGGCAGGGCAGATGGCAGCCAGGCCCTTCCTGCACTCCTGCCCATACAGGACGCGCACCTGCCTTCATTGCAGGCTGTGTTCCTCAGGACGGGTGGGGACTAAACCGTCCAGGGCCAGCGGGCTGGGAGTGGAGCCTCCTGCCTCTCCGGGCACGGTGTACAGTTGGAGCTCCACGCATGCTGCTTTGCTCCATCCCTCACTCTCCCAGCCCACCTGCACTCAGTGGACATCCCAGAGCCTCAGGACCTGAGACTAGCCGGGGTGTCATGCCGAGGTCTGTGACTTCGTCCCCTTTCCTTGTAGGCTCGTGTATGCCTGGGACAGAGTTGCTCTTGCCCACACGTCTGTTTTTGTTTTTGGCTGCCATGGTCCTGACCCCAGCCCACGGGAGCGCAGGTGGCAGGTGACCAGGTCCAGCATGCAGTTCCGGGCCTCAGGTCCATTCCAAAGGTGCTAGGCTGTGGGCTGGGTGGCTGCTGGGGTGGCTGAGCCGAGCAACTGTCTTGTCCCTGCCAGGCAGGCAAATGCAGGCAGGAATATCACTGTGAGTCGGGACACTGAGCAGCAGAGCTGGCAGAAGCCTGTCAGATCTCGGTGGTGGCCACGATTGCCACACAATGGTTGCAGCCAGGCACGAGGGTCTCCTGACTGGGGTCCTGGGCTGTTGCTCCTGAGTCCCTTTGCTGGCTCTCTGGTCCCCTCCCCACCGGGAATGGATCCTACTTGCTCCTGGTCCAGGCGCCCTGCCGGGCCATCCAGGGGGGGAGGAAATGGAGAGGCTGGGGATGCCTGTGCCCCAGTCAGGCCTCGGCGGGTCCTGGTGGGAGTCACTGGGCACTTTTGAGCCTGGTCAGAGCTGTAGGTGGCTGCCCTTGGCCTTAGCTCCTTTTCGGGGCAGTGGCTGCTGTTTTTGTGGTGATGTCCTGTGAGGGTGATGTTCCATGCAGCCTTCTGGTGCAGCGGTCCCGCCTGGCCACCTTACCCATGCTATCTGTCCCTCATGGCGGATGGGTGTGCGACATGTCCCCCTGCCTCAGGGAGTACTCAGACCCCCGCTCTGTGTTCCCTGCCTCAGTGGCAGGGCTGTCACTGTCTATATCTTTGTCCATCCTCCTGCCTGGTCCAGGAGTGGCTAGAAACCCCAGGACCTTATCCGATCTGGCTGCCTCTGCAGGCCTTGGCTCGGGGTGGATTAGGGAGGAAAGAGGGGTGGCTGCTAGGCGGATAAGCCTGCCCGAGCCGTGCAAGGGTCTTGCCTACCCCTCAGGGTCATGCCCACTGTACAGAAAAGACCCAGTGCCCAGCTGCAGGGGCACCGTTTCTGCTGGGGGCTGCACTCTTCACAGCCCCCTGCCCCCTGCCCTGGCCTGGTCACCTGCTGCTGCAGATCTGCCCCCTCTCCTAACAGCTTCTGCCCTGTCTCTGGTTCCCACCCCCTTTCCTCCCCTTCTGCCCTGGGGTGTCCTGAGGACAGGGACGGGGCTGCCTGCCCTGACTTCCGTGCCCCGGCTGCCTGGCACAGGGGAGCCACCCGAAGTGCTTGTGGAAGGGCGACTGTTTGTCGTCTGGATGTCTGGGACAGCTCCAAAGTCCTATCCAGAGGCTTTTGTCCTGGGCCATCCTGCTGGCGCTCCCTGCACCTTAGATTTGTCTCCAAGAGGCCAAGGCACAGCTCTGTTCCTTCTAGTTCTCGGGCTCCCGTCCCACTCTCTGCTCCAGCACCCAGCATACCCGAGGGACTTGGGCCCTGCCGAGTACAGGAGGAGGGGAAGACGACCGCCCATGGACGTGCAGGGCCAAGAAAAGAAACAGGCTTTGCTTTTTATTTTGGCACCTTCATAAAACGAAAACAGCAGCATCGATATGTTAAAAATAAACGATTTTTACTTTAAAAGGGCAAAAACAGCCCAAACAAACACAGGGCTGGTAGAAAGGGCTTGGCAGAGGGTTTGGAGGCTTACTCATTGCTGCCAGGGACAGGGCTGTGTGGGGGACTGATCCCCCAGGGTGACTTGAGGGCCACCCTTGGGTGGACGACTGGGAGGGGTCTGTGTGGTGTCCAGTGACCCAACCCAGGGCCCCTACCCTCAAGGCTGTGCCGGGGTCGCCTGGGGTGGGGTCTGCACTGCAGTCTGAAGTGTGGTCCAGCTGAGGAGACCACAGAGGGGAGCTCTGTGGGGTGGTGGGGAGACCTTGTGGCAGGGCTGGCCCTTGCACAGCCCCCAGCCTCCCTGGCCACTCCGTGTGTGTATGTGTGTGTGTGTGTGTGTGTGCACGTGTGTGCGTGTGTATGTAGTGGGTGTGTAGTGTGGGGTGGGGGTGGTGGATGCCACGGGCCTCCAAATGGTGCTGGTCAGCAGGCCTGGGGACCCTCCAATCGATTACCACCGCACTGGGCAGTCCTGACAAGGCTTTGGGTTGGGTCTGCTTCTCTGTTTGACCATATGATCTGTCATCTCACTTGACCTTCAAACAGTCCTGGGGTTGGGCAGGGCCTTCAGACCTGGGCACTGCTGTTCAGAGAGGTGGAGTTACCACCCCAAGGGCACACAGCAGTAGAGCAGGGATATAACTCTGAGATGCTCTCTGTCTACCACTCTCACCTCCGACATCCTCACGGGGGAGGAGGGGGGTTCAGGAGGAGGTAGCAAGGGGAGAGACTCTGAGCATCCAGGGGGAGGTG
>PVJO010021192.1:0-30554 GCA_004026905.1 Hystrix cristata | reverse complement strand
TTTTTCCAGTATAATGACTTTTGCCACAGTACATTCTATTCCACTTTGACCCACAATTCTTTACTTGTAGCTTCTACATCCTCCTCAGGCCTACAGTGCATGTCTATATTCTGGACTCTGCATTTACACACAGCTCTCTCTTACGTTTTGTCATGGGTTTGCTCACCACACAAACAGGCATCCTGAGGTAGCTCCAGTCACCTTCTGCCACTTGTAGTCCTTCAGTACCGAGAGACTCCTCTACAAGCATCCTCTGTCAAACTGAGGCTGGATTCTCATTACATAAAGGTGACTATTTATTTATTTATATTTATTTTTGCAAAAAGAAAGATGATTACCAGAATGTGACAACAAGATCAGGATTCTGGACACCAGAAGTAAAAGTGAGCAGAAGGAATTAACTGATTAGGTACTTGGAGTTACAGAGCTAAAAGAGGGACTAAAGGAAGCATTAGCCAAGTGACTACTTTGAAAAAGAAGCAATGGAAAGAAAAGTGAGTAGCTCAGGGCTAATGTCTTTCGTGTTTGATGTCCTCCATGGATTGCGATCCCTAATATACAGTCCTGATAAATAACATAAAGATGGACGTGGAATCTTAAAAGAATTTAAAACAGGTGAACCACCCATTGAAGTGACACACAGTCCCTAGGAAGTGGATTCAGTGCAAATATTATCAGATAGCATATAACACCCAAGAGGTTAGCACACCAGACCTCCCATAATCTCCATGGCTAAACATAATCACCCATGTAACATTTGTATCACAAATCAAAATCATTCTCCTGAAAACAAAGCTCAACAGATTGAAAATTTATTAGCATCTGTTGTGTTGTGATTATAGCTTTTAAAATGATTCATATCACAGGCGTAAAATGCACAAATACATTTCACCATTGCAAAATAATGGCATTTTGGTAGTATATAATGAAATATTTTATCTAACACAGGATGCTGCTTTTTTATTGCTCCCTGCCAAGAGAAAGCTTGCAATGCTATTATTGGTGCAATATAATAATAAAATGAGATTGCACTCAATACAAAAGCCAGAAGGACAACCATATCAGAGGAGGTAGATTAATTGATTTCTCTTAGAACATAAACTGTTCTTTTGTGAATTTAACTTTAAGAATGAGGGCTATTTGAATAACCATAGTTTTAGGTACCCATTCTCCAAAACGGCTTCATTGATAGAAATAAATCTACACCTTTCCCCAAGAAGTTGAAAGGATTCTTTTTGTTTTCATTGAACCTGCATGATTTCCAAAGCAACCCACATTAGTAGATGCAGCTATGGCAACTGTGAATAGAAAACTCTCAAAGAACAGCCTTGAATTACACTAAATATTTGAATTTCATAAAAGCTAATTTTCATTTGTTGCTCAATAAACAAATCCAAAGAAGATGTAGATCTATAGTGATTTAGACTAAAAAATTATTTGTATCTCTCTTAGGAAATTATGACTATAAGGTAAAATGAATTTGTTAAATTTAATTTTTCTTAGTTTATTAGTACATGTGGTTAATACATAAAGTTTACATTACTTTTGGAAAATTGGTACATGTATATAATACATCTAAATTATTTTTTTTACTCCTCTTCCTTCCTTTCTCCCTACGTACATCTCTTGATCCCCTCCTTTCGCGTGTGTGTGTCAACATTTGTGGTACAGAAGGTTTACATTTCTTGTATGAAGCTGGCATATATACATAATGCATCTTAATTTGTCTTTTTCCCCTTCCTATCCCATTCTGCCCTGCCCCTTCCTACTCTTGATCCCATTCCCCTTTGAGATTGATTTGTCTCCCTACTTCAATCTTTACTTTGCTCTGTATTCTTATTCTGGATTTGTCATATAAGAGAAACAATGTGATAGTTAAGTTTGTAGGCCCAAACCATTTCAAATAATATTATGGTCTCTGCACCCATTTTTCTATAAATGACTCAAGTCCATCTTTCTTTAGGGCAGAGTAGTGCTCCATGGAATTTATTTACGTAAACAAGAATAGACGAAGGGATTCATGTGGTTTTCATAGCACTTTGTAGATAAACAGTAATTATTTGACAAATTAATGGATAAGTGAATGGGATGCACAATGGAGAGAAACGTGAGAAAAGAAGTATACTGCTCTTCATACAGGAGACATTTCCTGATCCTGAAAACAGAGACTTCTTAGAAGTAAGTATAGGGACTCTGACTTTAACTTCTAAAGGCAGCTTCAGGAGTACAAATCACCAGGTTGTCAGTACGTGAACCCTGTGACTTCAAACAAGGTATCTAACTTTCTGTTTTGTGTAGTTGTAAAGCAGAGAAATATTAATGATATTGAATATAAACTATTGTATGAATTAACATGTATCAGGTGCTTTGAATGCCATTTGACACATAGTATGCTCCATGCTGATGTTATTACTATATAGAAATTCCGAAGTTGCTACTTGAGCATGGATCAGTTTCTTAATTCTCTTGCCTCTCTCCCATCATATTAACTATACCAGAAGATACTCAGTATGTTACCACTCAGATTAGTCTTTGAATATTTGAATGTGTAGACTTCTACATTTTTTAAATTTGAGGATGACAAATGGAGTAGGTGTGGGGAGACTCAATTTTTTAGTTCAATAGAATCCAAAATTTCAAGTATTAAAATATTTTAATGAAATTTGCTATGGAAACTAACATATTCAATATGATAAGCTAAACTGTCTTGCTTAAACTAGATGTAAAGGACTGGTAGTCTATCCCAATTAGTTTCACTGTGGGCTCTTAAACTTACCCTTTGGGGGCCTTTCACAGAACCTTCCATAGACCTCTCAAAGTGGAAAATGAGAAATACACTCTCAATTGTACCACCGAAAAAGCTGATGTTCTAAAAAAGTGAAATCCTCTACCAGGACAAGCACTACAAAGATAAAAAATGAATAATTACAGTTTACAATTAACCCCATCACATCCAAATGAGTTGTAAATATCAACTTTGTATAGTATGTATGTTAGTGGAATTATGAGGTGTCCTCCTAAGACTCAGGTATTAAACAACTTGATCCACAGTGCAGCAATGTTCAAAGTAAGACCTAGATCAGTATTGGAATATGGGCACTAACCTCACTGCTATTTAATCTATTGATGAGGACATAATTGAATGGGCTATTAGGAAGTGGAGTCCAGTTGGAGGAAATAGGTTACCAGGGCCATGTCTTTGGAAGGTGTGTCATCCTAGCCCCTTTCTCTCTGTCACCACACCACTCTGGCATGATGTTGCTACTCTTACAGAGGCATAAAAGCAATGGTGCCAGTTTACCTATGAACTAAAACTTCTGAAATCGTGAGCAAAAACAAACTTTTCCCTTTTTAAATTGTATATATTGGGTATTCTGTCACAGCAATGGAACTGTGATTAACATGGCATGTTAAAAATCCTAGTTCATAAGTTAGAAGCATTCAATAAGTAACCACCTGAAAATGTATAAAAATAAGCTCTAGAAATAAATTCCAGTGTGCTATTGCTCAGGGTCATCATTATAGGAAACAATAATATATTGTATATTTCCAAAAGCTAGTAGAAAGGACTTCTGATTTTTTTCACCATAAAGAAATACTAAATTCTTAAGAATATAGATACAGTTAACCTGATATAAACATCACGTAGTAGCCCTTTAATATGTATAAAATTTGTGTATCCATTAAAACTAATTTTAACTTCAAAAAATAATAAAAATAAATAAAATACAGTATCATAAATAGCAAAAAAAAAGCTCATAATCTGAAATTGAATTATCTTGGACACAGAAATATTCAAGTCTTATTTGTTTTATTGAATTAGTGGCATATCCGACTCATCAATTTCCATGTCTCTTGTGCCCAAGACTGTAGGTCTTGATGGCTCTGTAATCTGCTAATTTAGGTCTCTGAAGCTATGTAGCTACTTCATCAGTTAAATGAACTTGACTTCTCTGAGACACCACTTCTTTGTGCTCTCTCAACGTATGGTTCATCCTTTAGTGGACCTAGGGTCACGAGTTTGGTAACTAAGCATGATGTTTGGAACACTTGCCTCCCTAGAGTCTTTGTTAGCCCAGTTCCTGATGTTTTGTGGAGCTATTCTTTCTCAGATGCATTCCACATCCCAGGTTCAGACCTTTTCCCTGCTCCTGGCCATATAGCCCAGCCCTAGATTTATATAACTGAACCAAGCCACATCTAAGATGTTCCAAATGTTTACGGATATGAGCATATCCTGAACACTTACTCCTATTGCATTTTAGGGGTCGATGCTCATTTCTAATTATCTCTCAGGTTCTGAATAATTAAACATTCTTTGGTAAACTCCCTCAGTAGTTCATAGATAGGACTTCATTCCTGAAATCCTTAGGTTTTGTTTTGAATCTATGAAGTTGTGTAGATGAACTTATGAAAATAAAGCAAAGTAGAATGTACAATTTGTCCGTGGACAGGAATTTAATTTGTTCACCTCTTCACTAAAGCCAACCAAGTAAGCGGGGTGATGGGAAGGTATAAAGGACCACTCAGACAGACAGAGGATCAGACTGTAATGAGCAACACTACTTCTCACTGCACCTCACTGCAGCTCACCACAGGTCTGTCAGCGGCAATGCAATCCTGTCTGTGATGTCCTCTTTTACTGGGAAAGTCTTACAGTCAAAGAGACCTGTAGAGGGTTCGGTCAGCACTGCCCAAATAAAGAATCTGACGGGCTGGTTATTTAGCTCAGTGGTTAGAGTGCTTGCCTAGCAAGCGAAAGGCCCCGAGTTCGGTCCCGGCACCATAAAAAAAAAAAAAAAAAGTCACATGGAATGCATGCATAACATTCCCTCATACTCACATATTTTCCCCATTTTACTTTAAAAATATAGAGATTATTCCAAACTGTCCAATGTAAACTGCTACCTCTCAGCTGTTTACTCTTTCATTATTTTGCACAGGGACCTAAAGATCACGGATGTGGACCTGAATGATCCAGGCGTGGGCAGCACTGAGTTGATCTCTTTTCTTTCTTACTCAGTGTGGTCCTTCGGTCTGTAAATGACAATTAGCCTGATTTCATGAGCTTGAAATACATAGCTTGTTGCATTTATTCATTAATTGTTGCCCATCTGTTATATGCTATTCACTTCATTACTGGAGCGATAGTAATGATCAAGGAAGCATCCTGTCTTCATAAGTCTTGCAATCTACAAGATCTTCAATTATTTTCTATACTGTACATGTTAGTACTCATTTTGCTCTCATGGATATAAACATCTAATTCATAGGTCTTCTCTAACTAGAGAAATATTCAGGGAAGAAATAAGAGATACTCTATTTCGATTCATGCTTTCTTTAAAAAAAATAATATGGATTGAGATATGCAACCTTTCATAAAACTTTCTAATTTGTATTTGTCCTTAGCAGTTATGACGATATGTATTCACATTATAATTTTCCCCATATATTGTGAGTTTCATGATTACAGAAATTTTGCGTATCCCTTTCACCAATACATCCCCTATGTCTGGCAGACGGTTTGGCAAAATGTACCAAATTAACCAATTTTGTTTGTACTAATGAATTAATGAAGGAATAAGTAAAGGCATTTTCTGTTTATCTGTTATTGTTTTTGTTTTTCTGAGGCATGGTCTCACTAGCTAACCCAGCCTGGCCTTGAAATCATGGTAATCTTCCTGCCTCAGTCTGCAAAGTGCTAGGATTACAAGCATATCCTACCATGCCCAGTTTGTAGTCATATTCTTGGCATTGCATGTCATAAAAAAAACTATGAGAATAAATAAATGAATATGATGACCAAAAAAGTACAATATAATAATTGTCATTTAATTGCAATGGGCCAAGTTAGTACTTTATAAATACCACTTGCCAATAATCCTAGAGAACAGATTTTACTTTCAAGTCTTACAAATGGTAGGAACAACAACAAAACAAAACAAGATAAAACATACCTCAAAGAATGCAAGGGACTTCCTTAAGTATATAAGAACTTGGAATTAAAATCAAGACTCAGATTCCTATTTGTTTAATCTCAAATTCTTAATGCTATATCAGTACACTGACTATTCTTCAGCTGCATAGAATGACCTACTGTTATATAACAAAGTATAAAGAGAAAAAAAAATCTATAGGGCTTATATTTTGATTGTATAATGCTCAAGTGTGGGAGAAAAAGAGCTGACAGATAACCATATGCAAAATGAATAAAATAAGTTTGGACAAATATAAGCTAAGTATGAATCAATCATAGAGAACACCGGTCCAAAATGCTATGGTTATTAAATCATTAGTTATCTAATTAAAAGAGGAAGTTCAGTGATTATATTTTTCAAGACATTTAGATTGGAGAAGGAAAATCACATCTATTCCCAAGCAGTATACTAGTAAGACAGAGTTAGGCAGACTGAAGCATGTCTCATGGAGAATGACCAGTGGTGGTGAGGGGTTGACGACCTGTCGGAAAATGAATGAGGCTGTTTGAACTGACTCAGGGCAGACATGATCTAGGGTAGTGTGACCACAGCTTTTCAGTGGCTGAATGGCCATTTCAGGCAGAGGCTACAGACTTGTTTTATCTGGTCCTAAAGAATAAAATTTTGACCTGAATGGAATGTTCAAAAGGAAGTTCTAGCTCAAAGAGGAAAGCACTATAGGAAGATGTATATGTTGCCTCTTGAGAGCTGTAACTTTCTTCTTGATGGAAATATTTCAGAAGACAGTAAAAGGTCGCATATATGGACATTGTAGAAAAGACTAAAATCATACGATTGAACTACCTTGAGGTTGTAGAATACGAGTGCACACGCCGCTACTCTCCCACCCAAGTTCTCTGAGGCTATCAATTATGAACGTCAGCATTTTTCGTGATGTCTCCTCAGAATCTTCAGAACACAGACCTTCAGGGAGCCATTTCTAGTGGATTAGAGTTGGAACAGAAATGGGACTGAAACAGAAACCATTGCTTTGCTCCTTTTAGGTATATCTGTAGTACAAAAGAGGGGTCCCAAAGCCTGACTGCTAACCAGGATCCGATGTCAGCTGCTGAGATTTTTGAAAAGTCACAGATTCCCAGTTTCCACACAAGATTCCTTGGAAAAGAATATCTAAATACTAAACCCAAGAATCTGAATGTGAAAACTGTTTCCAGATGACTCAGATGAGTTAGGTCTAGGAAAGATTGGAAAACTGGTACGTATGAACTCCTAATAAAAGATCCATTGCCAACCTTTGGTTCTGTGATCTTTTGAAATTAAATAAATAAGAATAAAAGTGTCCACTTACTCATGAATACGCGGATAATTTTCCTATGCCTATACATGCATGTGTTATCTATGCATGCAGTATACATGTTTTCCACATTTCCCCCAACAAATGAAATGTTTTGTGGACATCAAGTTGCTATGGAAATTTGCGTCTGGATCAGACTCCTGACTTATACGGACTGGATGAATCATGCTACCTGTTAGGGTATAAAAGAGCAAACAAACATTAGTAAAATTAGCAATATGCTTTGTGGTGGTCACTCACCCAAAGCAAGTACATCTGTCACAGAGGGGCAGCCTGCCAGCTTTTCACCAGGGGAAATGCAATTGAATAATAATACACCATACATAAGGCATCTTTGATAATGTTCTCCTCCATGTTAAATTCTAAATTGGAAGTATGCTCACATACCATGCAAAGACCTAGTCACATAGCAAAAGCAGGTCAAAAGCTTTGCAATCAGAATATAACATTTTAAGTTTTCAGACTCGTCCAAATGCCAGGCACAGTAGTCAGACCCCAGGGTACAATGGTAAGCTTAACACACATAGTCCCTGTGCTCTTAGTGCTTCAGGCAGAGTGGTGGAAGCATAGAATGCTGTGATTGGAAGAGGGACGGCTAAAGAAGAGGCAAAGTTGAATCTGTAGAATTCTACATCAAGACATATTAGAGTCTGACCTTTAATTTGAGGGTGGGAAGAGTGTCAAGTCTTGAAAAATTTCAAATCAAATAGTGTATTTTCTATATTAGAAAGAGCACTTGGACTGCACTGTAAGAAAGATAAGCAGCTGAGATTAGAGGGAAATACAACTACAATGGTGCCCATCAATACAGGGTTCCTTTGCTCCACTCAGGTAGATATCATAAAGCATCAGGGTGCAGCTGTGTTATTAGCTTAAGGCTTCAAGTCCCAATGTCTCTCTGTCCTTAGTGTTATACCCCCAAACCCTGATACCACCAGTCGATGCTGGTTAATACTGAGTGCCATTGGTTAACACTGCCATATTCTGGTTCTCTGCTTCTACTGGCTTCTACCAGTTAGTGCTTGTCATCCTACTGATTACTGGTCTCTGCCACTAATCTTAGTCAACTGCTGGTTTCTGGAGCTCTTCAGCGATAATATTCCCTGGTGCTTATAGCTCTTTTATAAAGAGATCATTCTATGCACAATACTTGGCATAACTGAATAGATTCATCAGAACTTCAGAGACTACATTACTTGAGTAATAACTGTGAGTAGATTTACTGGACCAACAGTGAAGCTTTATCTGAACAGGGCCTGTGCTGCAGCACAGAGGGGTCAGTGCACAAGAGGGTGCCACCCTGGAGTGATTAGAGGAGTGGGAGGGTAGTGCTGCTTATACAGCTACAGCAGGTCTGTGATTGGTCAAATCTGAGCTTACTGACTGGTTCAAATAGGCCTAAACTCAAGCCTTCCAATTTGAGCCTACTGATTGGTTCAAATACGATTCCACTGCTTAGTTCAAATTCAAGCCTGCTGTGGTTAGAGAAGACAGGGCCCAGAGCAGCAGGAGGTTTTCCAGGACAATTGCAGCTCTGTTGGTGGCAGTTCCTGGGAACACTGGGGGATGCGGCTTCCTGATTGACAGCAGTCATGTCTCCATAAATAGGGCAGGGTAAAATTGGGACATCTTTAGTGGGATGAACTGGATTAATCAGTTTATTGAGTTCTGTGGATATTAAGGATATAATATAATGGACTTGGATCCCTCTCTGAGTTTTGCCCCATTAAGGGCAGTTTTCTAGCTATTTTGATAAAGAGGTGGCAGCAGCATCTTGTCAGGCAGTAGTCAGTGAGGGTCGCCATCGCGACTGAGAGCTGAGCTAATCCTGCTGTCAGGGCATCGAGAAGAATGACTGTGAAGCAGCTTTAGGGGTGTGGGAAGACATTGAGGCAAGGTCTCTCAGTTCATCCTCAAGGAACTAAGGTAGGTGAAGGGGAGAGGCCTGACAGATGTGGCCAAATCCCACCCTCTCCAGCTGTCAGAGGACAAAAAGGAGTCTCAATAAGATGACAGTGCAGTAGTCGTGCGTTTGGGCCATTCTAAGACAACTCATTGTCCACATTTCTGTCTAATTCTGCATTCAGTGACTCTGAGTTGTTTATGTGAAATTTGTGTGATGGGAATACTTCCACCACAATAATTGGCAATTGCTATAAACAAGGTCTCTCAGTATTGGTCATTAAACTTGTATCTACACACTTCATTTGTGTCGAATCTATATTTTGTATCTACACTATAAATGATGGTACCAATTTAATATTCTCTTTCAAAAGGCAAAATTCATTGGAATAGTCTAATTCATGAAAAGAGAGCTTTATTGATGAAAGTACCTATTGTTCTTATAAGCTTTCATTTACAAAGTATTTTTATATTGGTCTAATATTTACATTACTTATTTTGTAAAATGAAGATAATAACTGTCATTAGGTTACAAGCAGAGAGGAAATGCTTAACAGATATAATAGAAATTTTTGAGATAATTAAATAAGACACACATGCAAAACACTAATCAGAATGTGGGGAGCATAAAAAGTGCTCAGTAAAATTTAGCTATTATTCTTGTTATTATTTAAAACAATTATTTGTACTATCAAACAATCTCATAGCCTAAACATGGTAGACAGCATTAACTATATTTTCTGAGTGAAGGACTTAGGACTTCACCAATTGAAGTAAAGTAACTTTTAAATTAGAATTGACAGAACATGGATTTAAAAGTAGAATGTCTGTTGACTCCTGGCACACTGTTACCACACAAAACATGTTAGTTCATTCATTTATTACTCCAGCTACCGCTGAGCTAGTATACACACCACACGAACTACAAACAGCTATTATTATGGATAAGAAGCAACAAAGCAAAAATAAATCTGCTCTCATGAAGCAAACATTATAGTAATAAAGAATTAACACATTAAAATGACTAAATATAGAGTAAATACTGGTGATGATAAAAGTGTATGGGATAAGTTACTTTTGTGAATTAAGAGTGAAGAAGGATGGTGTTTTTGGTAGCATTGTCTCTGGAGTCTTCTCTGTGGTGATATCATTTGCACTAAGCAAGTGACAGTGAAGAGATAGATCATCTCAGGGCAAATACTACAAAAAGAACATAACAAATACAAAGGACCTGAGATTGGAGAGTGTCTGCTACATTTGAGAAGTGCAAAATGTTCAGAGTTACTGGAGCAGAGTAATCCTGTGGGGAGGGAGTAGTAGTAGTCAAAGCCAAAGACATAATCAGTAGGAAGATCGCAGAGATTTTTATAGGTCAAGATACAGTGCCTTCCACTGGAATACATGCATCGTAGTAAAAGTAGTCTGCTCAGAATGGAATGTGGAAATCTTAATTAACATTCTAGAAATTTGGCTGGCGTGCTTATAGAACGTTCCTATCAGAATAGAGAAAAGAGTCCGTCTCCCTGGATTTCTTCGGTCTCTTGGTTCTAATTTTTATTGAGTAAATATTCTTTCATTGACCAATTTATTTACTCATTTTTTAGGATACCTGTGTCAGGCATTGTGCTAGAGTGTGGGAAGAAATCAATTTTCAAGACAATAAAGGCTCTTGTGTCTGAGACACTGGCAATTCAATAAGAAATGCAAAGTAATCAAGGGAAATAAAGTGTAGAGTGATAGAGATTGTATGCACACAAACATTGCAAAAATATATATGCCTGTGTGTCCTGTAATGTATGCTTATATACATCCTGGTGCAGGGCATTCCAAAATGCAATTCTGTGACCCACAGGGTCATAGAGCCTATTAATGCAGAGCACAGCTTTCCTTGCCAAGCCTGAAGAAATTAGAAATAAAGACAGGAAAACATTATTTTGTTGTGTTTTTAACTAAACTGTATAACTGGAATAATATTAGCTTTAATGAGGCTAGGGAGCTTCCTCTGAGGAGTCTAAAGCACTTTACCGGCGCTATTCCATTAATTCTCCTAGCATTCGGAACTTGGCACCTGAAGCACGATGTATTATGCAAAACCAAGTCACATTTTGCATAGAGAAAGGATTGTGTTTCAATGTTCCCCCTGTGCTCAACTTCAGAATGGCGCAACTCTGCCATCGGAGCTTTTTCTATTGAAGTTCTTGATATTAAGATCATCCATATACATCCAAGATCAAGATTTTATATATCACACACACACACACACACACACACACACACACACACACACACACACACACATATATGTATATGAATATATCAAGAGACAGAGAGAGAGCAGTAGAGATGAGTTTGAGTTTGGCACACGGGGTAAATATATACATCAAATCCTTTATTAGATTTTAAGCATAGGATTACAGTTTGCATCTAACCCAAGAGCACTGTTTATGCAAACTTCTTGTTAAGTTCTTCGAGAACTAGGGTGTTAAAATTCCGCATAGATAAATGCATAACCAAATAGATCTTAATACAAACACAATGTACTTAATCTGATGTTAGACATTTTGAAAATAGAAAGTAAGATCAAGATAAGTTCTGCCTTTCAGGCTAGAAGAAATAACTACCTTACATAAATCAGCTAATTTACAATGCAAAATCAGAACAGAGCTCAATTGGGTAGTTTAGTCTCTAAGAGCTTGTTGGAGTTCAAAGACTGCAGAGATCAATGTCGACTAGAAGGATAAGAAAATCTTTATGATGAGCAATAGATTTGAGGCAATCTTCTAGGATTAGAGAGGATTTGGAAAGGTGATTTTGCAACACAGTTCAAGAACAGACATGTTGCCTAAAATGCAGATAGTCCTAAATCCAAGAGAATCAGGGGTT
This sequence comes from Hystrix cristata, assembly GCA_004026905.1. Classification (NCBI taxonomy): domain Eukaryota; kingdom Metazoa; phylum Chordata; class Mammalia; order Rodentia; family Hystricidae; genus Hystrix; species Hystrix cristata. Next base: position 18,476 of record PVJO010021192.1, on the reverse strand, counting down.
ACTCTTTCTCCTGATGGCAGACACAGGTACATGCAACACCAGACAAATCCCTGGCCCAGCATTCATGTCATATTTCTAAATATTTTCTAATTGGTGGTGGTATTTAAACGATTCTGTGGTCTTGTTACCTTCTCATTCTAACTCTTTTCTCTTTTTTTTTTTTTTCCTTATTTTTCCTCTAGTCTGGAGGCAATTTGACTACTATATCTTCAAACAAACTCTCATACCTTCTGTCATCATCTTTTTGGACTCTTTTCTTCTTCAATTTCATTTCTCTTCCTTTTGGATTTCTTTCAACCCATTCATAAATCTGTCCTCGATGCTTCACTCCAGGATACCTCAAACACAATGTCTTTCAGTATATATTTCTTTTATTTTTTTTCCCTGAATGTTTAAGGATAACTGAAAGAGTGAAAGTACCAGGGGAGAACAAAATTCGGGGTATTGGAAAGCATAAGAGCTGGAATTAGTCCACAGCTCATTCGCCATCCTGTCTTCTGGAATCTCATTTGTGCCTGACTTGTGAGCCCCTATCCTGTGACCTGTCCTCATCACACTATGGAGAGAGTTGGGGTACCTGGGTGGAGGTAATTGTACTTACCATGAGGAGTTATGCAAGGATCTAATGAGTACATATAAGTAAAACACTCAGTGACTAGCATACTTTCAAAAGAGTCAGAGGGCTATAAACATTTTATCACTCTCAGAAAAATTCTGGACCCTAATCTATTTCCCCAGGACACCAAGAGGGGAAAAAAAAACAAAACAAAACAAACAAACAAAAAAAAAACCCATTGTTTTCCTATTCTGAAGAATTTGGGTTTCTCAGCATCTGACGCTCTTGTCAGGTGATAACAGCTCTTCCCTTGCACGATCTTCCACAAGGTCCATTTGAAAGTCTTCAAAAAGATAGAGGCTTATTTCTTAAAGAAATAGATCTATCTCCCTTAAGTGTCTTTTTCTTTTTCCCCAATGAAAGTTGCATAGAGATAAATGAGCATAGAAAATCAAAGATCTGGAATGGTCCTTAGAGATCCTTAGACATAAGCCACCTCATTTTACAAATAAGGAACCTGTGGCCCAAAATAGTCAATATCATTTCCCAAGATCGTCCACATAATTAAAACAAAGACAGAGCTAAAATTTTCATTCCTTCCCCCTTCTTCCGGATATATAATTCTTTCTACCTTAGCAACATTCTTTTCTCGAATGAAAATACTCTCCTCCACTCTTTGGAAACCAAATGAAACTACATTGGAAGCATGAAATTCCGTAACTGTTGAATTAATAATTTTGTAACATTTTTAAACCATTCACCAAGATTGCCTGTATGGTTCCCTGAACTTGACTAAATCTAGACCAAATCCTAAAAGATTCTGACTAAATATTTACTTCTAGGCTTCTGGAGATCACTTTTCGTAGAACATTTAATTTAGAAAATGTGTAATTATGAATTACTTATTTTCCTGATCCCTTAAGATGTGAGCTTCTTCTAGCCTCTTGACATGTTACAATTGAGGAATGGCTTCCTCAAGAACTCGGGAACATGAGATCATCAAGGAAGGTAAAACTCCTGTCTCCAGGTGTTGGCAGGAAAATAGGAACCTGACTTCAATAAAAAGGACATTTAGTAACCACAGACGGCTCTCCATTAATGTCCTCCAGTAATTTTCCACTAGCTCTTCAGTGCTAAAAATGGTCACAGCTTTTTGTTTCCACAGAACTGAACTCTGTCTTCTGAAGAAAATCTTTATTTCCTGCTGCGGTGGCCAGAATAAAATCTGTATTACCATTTTTAACAAATGTCCTGTGCAATTTTACTTTGACACCACAGAGTCCAGGACAAAGGGTTGCTCCTGCCCAACTTCCTCTTTCATTTGGGAAAACACATGCAAGTTAACTGGAAGCAGCCCAAATATTGCCAATTCATTTGCATTTAAATTGCCCAAGTGGCATTTGGTAAGAGCTATTTGATGTCCAAAGAGGCTTTGGAGGCTTTTAAACTTCAAAACAGAAGGTCACAATTGATCAGCAGGAAGGGAACCTCTGTACTAAGTGGCAGGGCTGAATTCTCAACTTCCGACCTAGAGGAAGTATATCGCAGTTCCATCCAAGGAAGGATGACCAGGTGGGGCTGGGTAGGGGTGTCTTGGGGTCTTATTTTCTACAGTGCTATGGTGCAGCCTCCTAGCTTTTTTAATGATTTCCTGGGAAAAGTAAGAAATAAAGAATCAGCACTGATCCTCTAATTTTCCTTTTCCTTTTGTACAATGTATACATATATCAGAACATCAGTTGTTATCCCAATGATGTGCCACTTTTAAGAGTGTGTGTGTTAAAATGAATTTCATTAATAAAAAATACAATGAAGAGTAAATTACATGTCTGTACCTCTTCGTCTCTACCAAGATCAAACACACAATTCAGTCACTGGAAAAATGAATAATTATTAATTAATTTTTGTTTGTAAAATATGGATATTAAAGATTATTGAACAAAGTTGATATACAGAATAATACAAATAATAATAATGTGATGATGATAATGGTGGTGATGTTCATGATTAATTGAACACTTTCCAGGCGCTGGATACTTACTTGTTATCAGGTTTTTTGTTTTTTTTTTTTTTTTTTGGTGCCGAGGATCAAACTCAGGGCCTGTGTTTGCGAGTCATGCACTCTAACCACTGACCTAAATTCCCAGCCATTGTTATCAGTTTTAAAATAACAGAGTCCAAGACAAAGTGTCCTTCCATCTCTGCTTCCTCTTTTTTACAACTATAAAAGGTATACTTTATTATTCCCATTTACATAAATATTGGGCACATAAAGTTTATGTATTTTGTCAAAGACCACACAGCCATCAATAACAAGACTAGGACACAAACAGGCACATCACCTCTAGAGAGCTAATATTTTATGCAAAATTTTTAACTGTGTGTGTTGTCTACAAGAGCCACCCAAGAAGGGGTAATATCATTCAACTAACCCCTTACAGATACTAACATTCCATACCAAATCTTGTATTCTACTTTTCCTAGTCACATTAGCATTCCTGTTATTCTTCTCTATGTAACTACCCCACCCAAACTCTACATCTTGGTGAGACTTTTCTATTGCCACCAGTTTAACCTCAGCTCTCTAACTCAATACTCCAGTGGGTCATGCCTCCTCTGTTCATCACACCGGGCAGAAAAAAAAAAAAATAATGAGAAATCTGCAAAAGTCAGAAGAAATAGAAAATGAGTAAAATGTTCACCTTTGGTGCTTGGTGGATAAGATGTTACAGGGCAAGAGGATGACATGAATCAAAACTTGGAGACAAGAGAGTGCAAAACAGACCCTGGTATAACTATGTTCTTCTGGTAGGGCACGGGGGGGGGGGGCCCTGAGCACAGGACTGCCCCGACAGTCAAGTGAACAGTGGTTAAAGATGGTGCATTAAGAGGAATGTTGCAAACTAGTACTGTGGAATTACCTGAACACCATGTTAAGGACTGAACAAGATTAAGGCTTTTCCTGCCCAAACAATATGATAGCTAGAGGCCCTCACTGAGTGTTGGGGAGGCTAAAATACCCAGACTCTAGTCTAACATGCACATCACTGAAATTCCTGAATTTTCTGTAATTTACAGTGCATTTATTTGCCACCTGCTCAGTTCTGTGCAGTTTATCTTGTTTTAATTTATAGAATAACAGCACTAAAATGCAGGTTAAAAACCATCGTGTTCAATTTTCATATTTTACTAGTAAATGCGGCTTGGTTAAACATGGAAAGGGAAGAGGTTTACCAATGTCACGCAGATCACTAGTGGATTACAAACAGGTTTCCGTTCTTCCAGAAAAGGGGACCAATGACCATCTCGAAATTGAGTGCTGTTCATTTTAAGAGACTGCTTTATTTTTCTCCATGAAATCATGAATCAAAAAGGTCTACAACTGACTATCGAAGAGTGTTTCCAAGATGTATTCAAGAAGCGAAAGTTAATTGCATTTCAACATCTTTGTTTTCAATGACTCATTTAAAAGCCATAATGGGAGAAGAAATCTGGGAAGCAAACAAACTAATAAAAAATAAATAATCCTCCTTAAGTTCCTTCAGTCCACTGAGTGGGAAGGATGTATTTCCTAGAAATTCAGCAGTGGTACTAGAAACAACACAGACAAAAGGAAAGAAAGAAAAGAAGGAAGTAGGATTGTTGCTAAGGCAGCAATTGATTGCAAATTATCCCTTATCTCCTCTGATTGCTTGTGCACCTGGACCTCCTGGTATCAGATGTTCCAGGACTCAGTGCTGTATGACCCAGTCTCCACTTCCGTATCACAGGAAACAGGTTACTGTTTCAGCTTACTTCTCCAGAGCATTCAACAGCAAAAAAAAAAAAAAAAAAAAAAAAAAAAAAAAAAAAAAAAAAAAAAAAAAAAAAAAAAAAAAAAAAAAAAAAAAAAAAAAAAAAAAAAAAAAAAAAAAAAAAAGCAGGAAAGGCAGTGGTCATAGTATATTGTCTGTGCAAATGAATAGATATGTGGAGTCCTCCTCAAACCTAAAAAGGACAGAGCAAAATGCCATCTCTTTAAAACTGGGGATAGCGGGTTGGGGATTTAGCTCAGTGGTTAGAGTACTTGCCTAGCAAGCACAAGGGCCTGACTTGGAGCCCCGGCAGAAAAAAATAAATGAACCAATAAATAAATAAATAACCTTGGGGATATTACAGAAAGTATGGGGATGGGAAAAATAAGCTTATTTACCTGGGGTTTATTCAGATAACAGATATATTATAAAGGACTAATAATGATGATAATCAGTACATACAAGCAAGCCAAGACCTCATCACTGTATAATTGGAACAGTCTATATGGAAAAGCAAAGACAAAGATGATGATATGGGAAGTTAAAGTCAAGAACCATCTTACCATTTATTATTATGAATTTATTCCTTTATTCAAGAAAACATTTTAGAATTCACACCTTGCATGAAGTAATTCAGGTACACATGGCATCCTGCATACAACGATGAATAATGGATAAGCATGAATTCGTTCCAGAGTTTGGAGAATGAAAGGCCTTAGAATAGCCTAGCTACACTGATATAGTGACAATGGTAATACGATGTACAATTACGTGTCTCTTATTCCAGGCATGTTAGTTATTTCCAGTTTTACGCAATAAGACATGTTAGTTGATTGTGATGGAAGATAAGAAACTTACCCAGCTATGTTGGTCATATCTCAAAGAAGGATGTAAAACTGAATTTGTCTGGAGAGCCAAAATCTATCTATTGACACGTGGCTATCTCCTAATATTAAAACATCTACATTTATGGAGCAATTTTTGGGGTTTGGTTTTACCTTCCTTTTTGCCTAAAATATATTTCCCATATCTTGAATCTCACTGTAAATATTCAAATGTCTCCCATTTTCGAGATTTGATTTTAAATACATCTTATCTATCAAGTCTTACCTGAATGTTCCCGATCTGAAGGAGGTATTTCTACCTTGGAAGAATTATGAAAAGTTTTAAATACATTTCTTACACTCATCTCACATTCTCCTCAGTACCAGGACTAATTATATAATTATTTTATAATTAATATAATTTCAGACTCTCCTTGGAGACTGACAACACTTCCTTTGCTTTGAAAACCTCACAGTACACTGCATTTTATGTAAAGCAGAGATTGATATAGTACAGAAATAAACCTTAGGGCTTGGTGCCAGAGACACCACAAGGTCCCAATCTACCACCATATAGCAGTGTTCAAATCAGTTAATATCTATTAGTTTTCTTTTTCTAACCCTCGCAACAAAGACAAGCAAATCTCTTCCTCTCGTCATCAGTATGAGAATCAGATTGCCTGAACAGATAAAATAAGTTTTTTTCAAGTATGACGCGTATTAGTTAATAAACGCTTCACACTTGGAAGAAGGAGATCTCAAAAAGTATCAAGAGGGGCTGGGGATTTAGCTCAGTGATTAGAGTGCTTGCCTTGTAAGCACAAGGGCCTGAGTTCGATCCCCGGCACCACCAAAAAAAAAAAAAAAAAAGTGTCAAGATTACACAAATGTATTTTGGTCACATGCAGCACGATCAAAATATTTCCTGTTGATTGTGGTCCTAAGTCATGAAGTGACGCAGGAACCCACATTCCTTGCATCTTCTTGCTTCTTCTAGCTTGCTGTCCTTGTGTATCTATTCGGACTGCGTCACAGGCTCATCCCTGCTCCAAATCGTAGGAAAGGTAGGATGTGTAATCGTAGGAAAGGTAGGATCACTTGGGTGAAATCAGACAAAGCCACACAACTGACTTCTGGCTCCCTGAAAACCTGCCCTAGAAAGTAGAGTTTACAGCTGGGTATCCAGAGGCACGACTCGAACTCCATCGCTATAAAGAAGGGGATAATTAATTGCGGTGGGAAACTAGTAGTTTCTACCATAGGAAGGAAAGACCGAACGAGGTGGCATTTATTCTAAGAACTAGTAATCAAAAAGGCATAAAGACTCAATATAGGTCTGAAAGATAGACTTTATGCAGGCAGAGAATGTAAATATTTTATCAGTATACTGCAATATGCATAATAAGGTTAAATGGTCTAAAGAAAAAATAGGGTTATTTGCGTATGCTGATTATGGATACCCATGAACTGATTTTATTTAAACTTTCAGGAAGCAAGTATAGCCATCGTATATAGTGTACAATCAAGGCAGTTTGCAACACAGATGATACTATGCAGTTTGCAATAGCCACTTTTTAACTCTCTTTTTAGCATCTGCAGTAGTAATGCAGTAATTTTTAAACTCATGTTGCCTGATTTTCTTCAGCTGTTACTTACATGGCAGTCATCACTGGGGAAAACTTATTTTTTTTTTTAAGTTGACAAGAAGAATGTTGTAGATAAAGTACTGTGAGAAATAGTAGCAATTCCAATGGAAGGTATCCTATACACCATAGTCACTTTTGGTTAAAGATATTATATGGAGTTGGAGATTTAGCTCAGTGGTTAGAGTGCTTGCCTAGCAAGCACAAGGCCCTGAGTTTGATCCCCAGCAAAAAAATAAATAAATAAATAAATAAAATAAATAAAATAAATAAAAAAGATATTTATATGTATAGGTTGTATAGGTACACGTAAATGTACATTACATGTACACATATATGTCTGTATGTCAGCTTCTCCTTACTAGGACAAAATACCAGACATATGCAACTTAAAGGAGGACAGGATTATTTGGGCTTACAGTTTCAGAAAGTTCAGTCAATGGTTAGAAAACTCCAAGGTAGAGGGATCATGGAGAAGAAAATCTGTTCAACTCCTGGCACCCAGGAAGCAGAGAGAAAGTAAGAGCCAGAGAAGAAGGGACCAGGCATCAGGTACAGCTCCCAGGGTTGTGCTCCCTTGAGTCACCCAGATGAACCCAGAGGTACGTGTTATGCATTTCCTGGGTGTCTCTCAAGGCAGTCAATGTAACTATCAATGGTAGCCATGTAAATGGAGTCTGCCATAAGTGTCTACAGACTTCAGGAAAAGAAAAATAGCATGATGTTTTCTCAATAGATGGTATTACTCTTGTATGGGGGTCCCTAGAAGCTGTTGTATAATGCAGAAAACTCACTATACTGCCGGCCTTAGAGAAGAAATTGAAAATGCATCTGTAGTAATCTCAATGACCAGGGTTAACCAAGCAGTGGTTTGCCGTACTAATACATGTTTGGAAGCCGATGGCAACCACTTTGAACACCTCTTGTAATTGGAGAGGACAAAGGTAATTTGTATTAGTCTCATGATGTCTCAATAAATTCAGTATTAAATATTTATATGAGATTTTCTTTTCCTGACATGTGTATACATCTCTTTAGTGGTATATATATGAATTTGGTGCTCGTATGATGGAGACGTGATTTTCCAATATTCTTAGAAACACGATGAGCTAAACACAGAGAAATGAGAGCAAGTCTACATCCTGCAGTGGTAATAGTTACTTGTTATTTCTTGTTTATTTCCAATGAAGAAATATTTTTTTGAAGCTGTATGGTAAATTTTAATTATTAATGAAAGTAATAAAACTATTTATAACAAAACAACCCTAAAGTAAATGAGGGAGCACATCAGTGAATTAGCATTTAATTACTAAACATTGTAAGAGACAGCTAAATGCAGTGCTACAATTGAACAAAGGGATGGAGACCAAGGACTTGTGTGTTCTCTTCCAAGTTTGGACATTAGACACATGAGGCTATTTTGAGACTTATTTGCACACTTAATTAAGGGGCAAATCCTGTTTGCATTAATCTTCTGGCAAATAAAATTCTATCTTTATAGCTGAGTGCCAAAGCTGTACTTATGGTAATTTATCTACTAGAACTCTTTATCTCATTGTGACATTTTGCTCAAGTTTAAGAATTCTTCATTCGCTTCTCCTGTGACTGTGGTTAGTGTCTTGCCCACTCTTAGTCTCTGGATCTTCATTTTATAGACTAAATATAGAGATAATCTAGGGACTACAGGTGGGAATTGATTCAGGTACTTTCAATTATGTCAAGTCTCCAATATGCTGAGCCTGTAATCTCTCCACTCTTGAATGTTTCATAGTCAGGGAACTCACTGTCTCTTAGTGACTGGTCCAAATAGCTGGTCCAGTATTCTGCTACTGTGAAAGCTCTGATGAGTATTCAAACTACAATGATTCGGGGAATTCAGTTTCCACTGGTTTCTAGCTAGATATTCATGGAACTGTCTCTGGTAAGGGAATGTTTCTTTCTGCTCCATTGTAGCAGATAATAATAGCTCCCTAATCAGTCATCCTCATTCAAAATTGGGCAGCACTCTTTTTTATTTGAGCATCTTTGGTGGGGTACTAATTTCTTAATAACTCAGTTTCCTCATCCTTAAATTGGAGATACTAATGCTACTTACTAGGAGTCTTGTAAGGATTTAAAGAAATGACTACTTAAAATGTTTAGTACCTTGCCAGGGGCTTAAAAACTCTTTGTAGATTCCTGTTACAATCACTTTGATTGTCATTGACGAGGTCACTCATCTGGAGATAATCCAGCCCATAACTGAAGCACAGAGGTGCCACATTTAGAGAATAAGCGATGCTTACAACCACAGGATGACTCCATAAACCTCAGCAGGGCACTTGTATAAAAATGTACATATTTCATTACTATCTTCCCTACTAATAGTAACCCTACATTAATTGAAACCTGGTTCTTTCTCCAATCCATAAGAACAGGCAACTAGTGTTGATGCTTGTACAGTTACTCTGCTTTCAAATCCAGCATTTATTGTCAATAGCATAGCTATTATATTGGTAATGGGACATCCAACCCTTCATCTTTGGGATTTGGAATTAGGACTGGGCACGTCTTTGTTATTGCTTCTATATGAGAAGTTGAGAGGTGGGATATGAACGTATTTCCCAACCTTCCAGTCAAGGAGCTAAAAGGTTGTCCATACAGATGGACAATAATTCAAGTAGAAAGCAAGTGATGAAATTAATTCTAAAGCCCTTCCAGGTTCTGCTTTTAATTGGGGAGTTTCTAAATCTGTCCATTAGAGTCATCTTGGAATGTTTCAACAATTTTAAAGCTTGAGCCATATTCTAGAACAATGAAATCCTGACATCTGGGGATGGGACACAGGCATCAAAATTTGTAAAACTCTATAGTTTACACATATGTTTGTAACCATTTTACTTCTCTTTCTCATATGTCCAAATGTAACTACCTGTATTTTATATAATTTACTCCAATCTCTATTTCAAAATCTAAATTAGGATTTGGGAATTTATGTTTTACCAAAACTTAGTGAGATGAACTGTACAAACTATGCTATACCATAAAGATTTAACTATTTATTCAAACCTTCATGAATGTATTGGTATTATTTTTAAAAAGTAGAGTTTCATTCAAGTACATACAAAATATTTTAATATAACCTGTATAATTGAATAATTACAAAATGAGGATTAACAATAGGCTCTTGGATACCAAGAGTGATGCTTTATAATTTACTGTCTAAATTTTTTGGAAACCAGGAATCATGTTTTCTGTTAATCTAATAGAAAAGAGCTGAGTTTAGCCACCAACTGGAATTTGCATGTACCAAATAAAATTACCTAGAAATACAAAAATTCTTGGTATCACTTTCTTTCTTAGAGGAAGAGGCAATGAAGTTGAAAGTGCGTGTTTGGAAGCAGTACGTAAGCAATTCTTCAGATTGACCCGGTCACGAGTACTGCCGCATAAGATGCCTTCTCTATCCTGGGACAGAATCTTAAGGTCAGTCTTGGTAGAATGCAGGCTACATTCTCCCAGGAACCTATTCAGTTTCAATTCTCCTTATAGTAGTTTGATTATTCAATTAACATTAGTTTAGCACCTCTATGGACTTTTAAAATACATGGTGCAAACACTGTTCACTCAAGTGTGTATAAGTAGCACATGAGAGTACAAGTTAAAATATAAAGTCCTGGATCCCACACCCAGGAACTTGCTACAATTGCTCCCAAAAGAGCTATAAGAAACTACATTTATGAATATAAAAAAAATAGACAAAAACATCTAAAAATACTCACAGAATTACAATAGACTTGGAGAAAGCTGTGTTAGGAAATTCTCAGAGAATATTTTCACTATCTTTTCTCCTTTATTCTAACGTTCAGGTTATATTTGCTAAGTATATATTATGTATCTGGCATTATACTGAGTCCTTTCTCATAAATCACTTTTATCCTTTTTCATAAAAATTTCTTAAAGTAAGTATTATTTTTCCCTGTTTTAAAGGAAAAGTTCAGGGATCTTGAAAATCAAATGAATGTTTCAAGGTCACAAAGAATATGCAAATTATAAAGCCAAGTAAAACATACCTTCTATTAAAATAAAAAATAAAGATGAGATTTAGTTGTGGTGGAATTCCTGTAGCTCAGAGTTGTGATTAACGCAAAATAATGTAGACTTATGCCTCAGTTTCTTCGTTGTCAAATTAGAGATGACATTGGTTTTAAATGAATTTAGGAGACTTTAGGAGAAACATGGCTTCCAGGTGCAAAATGAGATTAGCATGAAAAAAAGCATAACAAATTGATCAAACTGCCAGTTAGGCACCCTGAGTTCTCACAGAACATCATCTTACAGCACTAAATGCCAATCAATGAGGATTAAATGGATTGAATTTTCCTTAGAGAAACATGAGTTTTTAAAATGAAAAGGAAAGAGTCTTGGATTAATGGCTACTAAGGATTTTTCAGACACAATACTGAAGAAATCAGTCATTGATAAACCTACTGTTGAAAATAAAAGCATAGAGTCCAAAATCATCGAAGTATTGAGTATAATGTCCAGAAGGAACATAGTAGTTGAAATGTGTGAATTATTACGATTAGCAATCAAAAGTATCAGTGTGTCTTAGTCACATGAAGTAAAAATTTAAATTATTATTTCCCTAAAATATTCATTTCATGCAACAATATTTCAAGGGGATATACAGAAGAGAGATAATGTTAAATAGAACAATATATATGTTAGAAGATATATATATATATAATACAGAAATGTGTGTAGAATATATACATACATTCATATATATACACCTGTATATATATAAATATATATATGGAGAGAGAGAGAGAAAGAGAGAGACGAGAGAGACTCACACTTGGTAAAGAGAGACAGAGAGACACTAACTTTTGATAAAAGAATGGGAACTCCCTTTTACTACATTTCAGAGCTTGTATATAGTATCCAGTTATTGTCAGACCTTAAATTTAGAAACACAGACCATACAAGGTCAAAGTTAAGTCAACTGATGAGACCAATTGAATTGTGCTGATACAACTGTTGATTATTCTCATCACACAGTATCTGACCAAATGCCTTTCAAGTTTATCAGGTATTGGGAGGAGCCTTTTTTTTTTTTCTTTTTTTGGTGCTGGGGATCGAACTCAGGGCCTTGTGCTTGTGAGGCAAGCACTCTAACCACTGAGCTAAATCCCCAGCCCCTGGGAGGAGCCTTTCACACACCTGGGGAAACAGTTATCATGCATGAACCGGTGAGGGCAATTTCAGGTAGCAGAGATACAGCATGGCAGAATTACAGACAATAGGCAAGATGTTTAATGTCATCCTTGTTCCTGGTTCCTTAGGTTGGGGTCCTCTTTTCTTCTGTTACTTCCTGCTCTAAATTGTTGAGACCTTCTCAATTGAATTTAATGGATTCACCTGGTTGTTCTGAAGGCCTGGATTTTTAACTATAGACTGTAACTACATCTAGAAATTTATTTCTGGGTTGCAGATATAGTCCAGTGGTAGAATTCTTGCTTAGCATGGATGAGGCTCTGGGTTCAGTCCCGAAAGTGAAAATAAAAGAAGGAGGAGGAGGAGGAGGAGGAGGAGGAGGAGGAGGAGGAGAAAGAGGAAAAGAAAGAAGAAAGAAGGAGGAGAGGGAGGTGAGGAGGAGAAGGAGAAGGAGAGGAGGAGAGGAAAAGGAGAAGGAGATGTAGAGAGAGGAGGAGGGGGAGAATGAAATGAGGAGGAGGAGAAGAAGTACGAGGAGTAAAACGAGGAGAGAGTAGTGGAGAAGGAGGAAGACAATGTTAGTTTGACGATATATAAGAAATAAAGGCTTCCTCTTCTATCTTGCTACTGGATATTGAAATGCATCCTTCAAAAGAAGGCTTATTGTAGAAGGTGCAGGTCCATTTGAGAGGCTGGCCCACTCTCTCTCCTGCCGGGGTGCCATTTAAAGAACAGCAGCAATGGTTTTGGCACAGACTTCTGTCACTGTTCTGGTGATGAGACTGGGAAGATGGAGTAAGTGGCCTCTCTGAACAGTAATAATCCCCAAGTGAAATGTGTCATCCCTTCCGTAAGAAAAAAAGACAAGACTGAGACAGTAACCAAAAGCAAACATTTTATATGTCATGCCAAGGACTGCTGAGGGTAAGTAAAAATCTAAGAAATGTCATCCATCGTCCATTGAGGCAATTGTCTGGTCTGACAGCTTACGAGAGACCAAGGGCGTATCGCTGCGAAGCTTGGGGCTGGGGTGGGGGTGGTTTCTATGCCTCTGTGACCTTACAGGTGAGTTTCAGAATAGGAACAGCAGTCAATTTCTAATCCACAAGAATCCATTCGCCTAATAATCATAACAGAACTCTTTTTTTTTTTTAACTAAGTAACGTTTTTAGTTTGCACTGAAAATATTGTGAAGGTATTGTGGATTAGCCTAGTAGATTTCAAACTAGAATTTCAGGGAATGTGCCTCACTGCCAGATCTGCAGGACCCGATTCAATGAGCACAGTTCCAATATTTCAGTATTCATACTGGGGTTCAATAATATATTTTATCAAATAAACAGTTCCACTGTTTGGGGGAAAAATCCTACCAAAAAGAATCAGGCAATTTGAGTTTAATTAGCTGTTTGACGTTTGATTCCCTTCCCATCTGTGAGCCACAACATCATGGACTGAACGCTGAGGAATCAAAGTAGGAGCTTCCGTGTTCCACTCAGTTCGAAATTCTGAGATATGCTTGAAAGCTGAAGAAATGCAAAATAAAAGTACACCTATTTCTAGAGTATCCTTTTCTAGGAGAAGTTTTGAGAATATCCTTTACTTTGGAAACACTCTTTGGTATTAAATGTATTTAACCCACAGAATCTGCCTTTATTTCATGACAGCATTCTTCTTATTCCAGTCTAATGAGAATAATGACATTCGTACATTTTAGTCAGTGGTTCTTAAAATAAGATGAAATGTGAGCCTGTTTCCCTGTGTGTGTGTGTGTGTGTGTGTGTGTGTGTGTGTGTATATATATATATATATATATATATATATATATATATATATATATATACATTTAGTTTTATATACAACTTTAGACTTGGGGAAGGCTGTTCATGGATCAGTCTTTAAAAAAAAAGGAAAGAAAGAAAGAAAAAAAAGCTCATCTAACTCCTTTGTTAGTATATCCATTTATCAAACATTTGTATCAAACGTTGTAATTATGACCCCAAACTTCTCTAGGTTGTGACAGTCTAAAATAAACAGACATATTTACTTATACAAATTTGTGTTTTATTGTAATGGGTGTTCATGCCTGACAGACAGAAACAAATATGCAAACAAGTTAGTAGCCAAACAGTGTGTGTGTGTGGGGGGCAAGTGGCATGTCTGAAATCACACAGCTAAATAAGTTGCACAGCTGGAGGCCCAGGTTTGTTGGTTATTTGCCTGATGGATTTTTCTTTTTATGGAAGATTATGAAAGCTGCTAACATTTGTGTTCTACTTCTTTCCCTCTGAAGGACATCAGAGGGTTTTAGAAGACATTTGATGGTCCTTGACCAGGAGCATTAAGGCATTAAGACACTAAATTGCACTGACATGGTCCATAAATCACCAAATGAGTGAGATCTAGATGGTGAGCCAGTGTGAATAGAACACATCAAGAGTGACGACCACCAAGATCAGGTGGGAGATTTGCAGGTTATATACAGGCTCCATGCTAAGCATGCAGATGTTTTCTCTTGGTTTGCAGGTTCCCCAGGAAGAGAGAAGAAGACATTTCTTCCCTAAATCATGACCATGCCTGTTAAAACACAAAATTTGGCTTTAACGTCAGATTTCCTGATTTCAAAAGTAAGACTGGCAATGTGTTTTATTTTTACCTTGAGCTATTTGCCTCCACTTGTGAAGTGAACTTACAGATTGAATGAGACAACTTGTGAAGTACTTAGCTCGTCACTTAGTAGAGTAACTTTTTAGAAGTTCACATCTTTTAGAAGATGTGAAGGAGGTATGTTTATAGTGTCTTCTTATCTCATCTTAGTTTGGAATACTTCAGTTGTCTAAAAAGGTTGGACCACCTTATTGTCTGAACTTGGGGTACACCATTCCCAATACCACTCTTAGCACAGTATTAAAATATTCTTTTATCAACATTCATACATCTGAAACTAGCCTTGCTAGTTAGGCAGCATTATTCATTTCTTTACATATTAAAACTAAAACATGGATAGAGACAGGTTGCTGATGGTAACAGGTAGTATAATAGCTGCTATTTAATAGTATTTACCAAATATTTAGTTTGATATGAACAACTTAAAATTTATTTTATATTGAAAGTGTTACTATGTAGACTGTTTTTTTTTTTTTTTTTCCTTTTCCAAGGAATTGACTGAGAACTCTAGGGATAAGTCACATTGCCAATGAAGAGGTGGACTTTAAAGTCTAGATCGAGTGCCAGGTCCCGCATCCTGAGTGACCATTTTCCAGGTTACTCAGGAACTTGGTGTTCATGCCACATTTGAGTCCAGGCTTCCCAGATATTTTGCCATCCCAGGAATCTTGAGGAGTCTTACTTTTAGAGGACTGCCAACACAAACTGCATGGCTACCAACAGCTGCATGGCTCAAACAACAAAAACTTTTCCCCAATAGTTCGGGGAATTGCAAGAGCAAGAGCAATACATTAGCAGGATTGGTATTATGCAAGGCTTCTCTCTTTAGATTGTAGACAACCATCTCCTCACTGCATGTTCACTTGATCTTACTTCAATATGTGCTCCTGTTCCAAGCAGGTATTCTTATAAAGATGCCATTTATATTGAATGAGGGACCACTCTATGACCTCAGGACTTAATTATATCTTTAAAGACCCCATCTCCAAATATAGAAGCATTCTAAAATCCTGGAGATTGGGACTTCAACAAATAATTTTTTGGGGAGGAGGGCAGGATTCTGTCCATAACGTGAGAACCTTGGCTTTTAATAAATCTGTGACATCCATTTTCTCCCTGCCAAAGGAAAGGTTCCAGCTATAGCCAGTAGCACCATAGCTTGGAAAGTGCATTGGCTGTGACCCAAAGCAAAGGATGATGACGACTCTTAGAAAAGGAGCAGTGGTCTTGAGCAGAGATGCTTTAGAAGTGATTAAACAGGAAGTGAGTTTGTGAAACATATAGTTCTTGAACTATGTATTTGTTGTATGTGATTTTAGGTGCACTGCCTTAGTTAACCGCTATGGCAAAGCAATGAGATAATTACTGTGAGTATATGACAAAAATAATAAAAACTGTTTTAAAATTAATCCATGGTAAAATATTTTTCCCCTGGTAAAAGTTGTGGCTTCATTGTTCAACTGTTGACTGAGTATCTGTAATACATCAGCCACTATGCTAGGTGGCTTGAGGATTTTTTAAGGTGGATTATTTAAATAAAATCAGAATCAAGGACAGAAGCAGCATAGTCATTAAAAAAGAAACACATCTTGGTGTTCAGGAATTTCTGCACACTCATAGTAGCAATACTTGCAGAAATATTGGGTAATAGATGAGTTAATCTTATAAATTTCTCATGTTTGATGCCAAGTATTTTAAAATTCTCCCATTAATTGAAACAAATGACACAATGCATGTTTATCATTTGACATGAAGCCAGAAGTGTCATGAGGAACTATTTTCTGCTAATCCCTTGTGCTCATCATATTATTCTGTTTGTTTACATTAGTTCAAGCTGTGGTCTTACCTGCCTTAGGCTCCAAGGTCAACCATAATGGAATAAAGCTGGTGGTAGACTTCTGTCTTTCTCATTATATAAAAATTCCTGAGGTTGATTGTCAGCCGAGCTTGTACATAGAGGCAGAGTCGGGACCATGCAACTCAGCACTATGGGCCTAAACTCTGAATGTGCACGTTTAAGCAGGGGATCACACTGTAACAAGAAAATCCTCTTGATTGGAGGTTGATGGGCAATGACCACGTGGCGATAGTCAAAGATCAGCGAGACTGGAGTAGTGAACGGGGTTAGGAATGTTTGGTTTTGGAGTGGAAACAATTTACTCAAAGGTCTATTTTGAGTCTGTGTTTCCCTAATGAAACCTGAAATCATTCAAAATTCTCCATCACACATGTAAAATTTTAGTCACTGAACTGGACACAGATTTTAATATCCTGTAAGAACCAAGTGTAGAACCTGAACAGCCTTTAACTCCCCCTCTTGCTGCAATAGACCTGTGTAGACTCCCCTCACTTTCTGAGTACAGCTCTGCTTTTCTGCTTGTGCATTACTGTGATATTTCCTTAGATTCATGTATATATATATTTTTTCTCTATTGGTTTTGCTAATAGCCAATTCATCTAGCATGGAATCTGGGAAGTTCTGATCATGAACAAGCACATAGAATGCTGTGATTTTCCTTGTTATTAAACGTTTTCATATAGGAACAAATTTGTCTTTCAAATTTGTCAGGTTGCCAGTGGTTCTAATATGTCTTCCCACTACTACAGTAGTAGTTTTCCACAGTCTCTGTTTCAAATAATGCCTTATTAAAAACAAAGCAAAACAAAACAAAACAAAACAAAACAAAAAACAACGAAGCAAGCTCCATCAAGAATAGGATGAATAGATTCTTACGGAGGAGCTAAGCCACTCCTGTGGGAGAGAGACATTTATGATCTGGCATATGGTGAGCATTCTCCTTAGTGCTTATTGGGTGTAATTCACAATTAATTGTGCCCAACAGTTCAATAATAACTTCAATGGAAGCAGAAATGCAAAAGAATTCTTAGTTCCCAACATCTTATACTTGGCAACAAATAGCCAGGAACTGAGCTTTGCTTTTGAAAACTATGCTTTCATTTATTTATTTTAAAATTTTCCTCTTGTCTCCTCTACTCCTGGCTTCACACAATGACCCAGACAGACACACAGATAATTTCTACTTTCAATCAGTGTTTGAGATTCTCCTTCAGGTTCCTATTCTCTTTCTTTGCCTTACAAGCCACTGAGCTCTCTCTGACTAACGACATTTCCCTCTGGAAGAACAGACCGAAGATTGTAGCTAGAGCTTATATCGGTTTGAGATAACAGGGAATTGAGAAGACTGAAGTTATTTTCTGTCTTCATCAACAGAAAATGCAAACCCGTGCAATTACCTGCTTAATAACTTTCCCACATTCCCTTTTCTGCACATCCACGGTGAGAAGGTTGGAAGAAGTTGAGATGGGGGGGAGGGCTTCTTTCTATTCTTCCTAAAGGGTGACAGACAACCAACAGACATTCTTTACTCTGTCTACAATCTGCTGTGAGGAGAGAAGCAAATTCAGCAGTTTTTACAAAATTACCAACACAGCAAGAAAGGCAGGCAGACAGATTGCTCAGATGGACTGACTTTTAATAACCGGATCTATCAAGTCCCAGATTTGCTGCTTGCTGGGAGACTTCAAAGTGGGTCCGCTTTTAAATATTTGATCTCTCCAAATTAGGGAAAACCTTCCGAAACATTTAATAGTGTCGGCTCCATCTTGAGAGACTCAGGGAAGCTGATTTGGATGTCATTGTCAGTGGCCTGATTTCACAATTCCTCCTTAGAATCATGGCATCACTGTGGTTCCTTGCATTTGATTTACCTGTGAAATGGGCGGGTTGCCAACTTGCCTAATCTTTGTACTGCATACCTGCTCTCTGCCCTTCTCA